>RJVU01042601.1:117555-153634 GCA_003731715.1 Anabarilius grahami | reverse complement strand
AGTTATCGTCTGCTGGTGTGGACGCTAATATAGTTATCGTTACAGTTATCGTCTGCTGGTGTAGAAGCTAATATAGTTATCTTTATAGTTATCGTCTGCTGGTGTGGACGCTAATATAGTTATCATTACAGTTATCGTCTGCTGGTGTAGACGCTAATATATTTATCGTTATAGTTATCGTTACAGTTATCGTCTGCTGGTGTAGACGCTAATATATTTATCGTTATAGTTATCGTTACAGTCATCGTCCACTGGTGTAGACGCTAATATAGTTATCGTTATAGTTATCGTCCCCTGGTGTAGACGCTAATATATTTATCGTTATAGTTATCGTTATAGTTATCGTCTGCTGGTGTAGACGCTAATATAGTTATCGTTATAGTTATCGTTACAGTCATCGTCCACTGGTGTAGACGCTAATATATTTATCGTTATAGTTATCGTTATAGTTATCGTCTGCTGGTGTAGACGCTAATATAGTTATCGTTATAGTCATCGTCCACTGGTGTAGATGCTAATATAGTTATCGTTATAGTTATTGTTTTTGATGTGAACAGGCATTTAGTGATGAATCGGTCAGTAATGACGCGTGTCTGTCTGTCTGTGCAGTGATGCCGAACCCGCTGCGTTTCCAAGGTAACAGTCTGTTGTCGTGGAGTAATCTGGCTGTCGTGGTAACGGTTCCTTGGCACCTGGAGTTCATGTTTCGCACACGACAGCTGACAGCAACGCTGCTACACATCAGTTCAGGACAACATCACAACCTCACCATACAGGTACACACACACACACTCAGACACACACTCTCTTTCTCACACACACACACACACACACACACACACAGGTTTGTTTTGCTATCTTAGTGGGGACTCTCCATAGGCGTAATGGTTTTTATACTGTACAAACTGTATATTCTCTCCCCCTACACTACCCCTATCCCTAAACCTAACCATCACAGGAAACATTCTGCATTTTTACATTTTCAAAAAAACATCATTTAGTATGTTTATTAATCCATTTCCCTCGTGGGGACCGCTGGCTGGTGATGTAGGTGAACTCAGGTTTTTATTACATCGTGGGGCCATTTGGTCCATGTAATATAAACAAGAACACACACACACACAGTTGAACAGCTTCAGCAGCAGATGCACTAACTCTACACTGATTTTGAATGTGTCTTCAGCTCCACCTGCTGGCCGTGTGAGATATAACACACCACTGACACCTTCAGTGAGCATTATCAGGCAGTTTTGGTTGATATTAGATTTAAAAAAAAACACCACAAACACATTTGTTTTTGTGTAAATGTATTTACAGTGAGATATATACATTTTATAAATTAAATAAAAAAGAAGAGATTCGTGCTTCCTCTTGCGAGTCAGTGTCAGGTGACATTGGGGTGGGGCATTCTCGTTCTAGAGAGCGTTTGATTGGACAAACAGGATGATGTAGTGCAGGATGATGTCATCAGCCATTACTAACGGTCGTGTGTGTGTCCGTCAGCTGAGGGAGGGGTGTGTGGTGACGTCCGTCCAGCGCGGCGAGGACTCCGCCGTGTCTCGTGTTGATGATGTCACGGTGAGCGACGGCCAGTGGCACCACGTGTTGCTGGAGCTCCGCGGCCCCGCGTTGGGCGCCATATCGGCGGCGCTGAGCCTCGACCACGGCCTGTACACGGTGAGACACGTCACGTTTACAGATGAAGGACGTCATGTTACAGTCAACCACATGATGTGTGTGTGTGTGTGTGTGTGTGTGTAGACGTCTATGGATCTTGACTCCAAGTTAAAAGGCGTTAAACTGAAGACTCTGAGCGTCGGCGGCGTCGCAGACGGCAGGAATAAAGTCATCAGTGGGTTCAGAGGATGCGTTCAGGTGATTATCACAAACACACACATGTGATCATCACAGTCACATCCCACACACACTCACTGTGAGATCCTCCGCAGGGCTTGCGTCTGGGCGAATCCACCTCCGCTCCTGTGTTTCCCAGCATGCCTCAGGCGCATGTCGTGAACGTTGAGTCGGGCTGCAGTCTGCCGAACCCCTGCGGATCGAACCCGTGTCCCGCGCACAGCGACTGCAGCGACGACTGGGACACGCACTCGTGCCGCTGCCACACCGGTCAGTCATATTTTCATTTGCATATTTCTCACTTTCACTAAATATATCATACATGCACACATATATCTTGATATTATTTATGAACAGGTTATTATGGCAACAACTGCACCGACGCCTGCGCGCTGAACCCCTGCGAGCACCAATCAGCATGCAGCAGGAAGTCAAGCTCCGCCCACGGATACACGTGCAACTGTCCCAGCAGCTACTTCGGCCAGTACTGCGAGAAAAAGTACGAAATGTTTCCTGACGCACTCAACGCTGTGATGACGTGTGTACTAATGCGTGTGTGTGTGTGTGTGTCAGGACGGACCTGCCGTGTCCCCGCGGATGGTGGGGCGATAAGTCATGTGGTCCGTGTAACTGTGACACGGCTAAAGGATTCGACGCCGACTGTAATAAGACCAGCGGAGCGTGTCGCTGCAAGGTAACTGACTGAAGATTCGTTAAAATTATCATTTGTCAATTAAATCATAAAATACGGTAAAGGATTAGTTCACTTTCAAATAAATTTTTCCTGATAATTCACTCACCTCCATGTCATCCAAGATGTTCATGTCTTTCTTTCTTCAGTCGAAAAGAAATTAAGGTTTTTGATGAAAACATTCCAGGATTTTTCTCCTTATAGTGGACTTCAATGGAGCCCAAACAGTTGAAGGTCCAAATGTCAGTTTCAGTGCAGCTTCAAAGAGCTCTACATGATCCCAGATGAGGAATAAGAGTCTTATCTAGAGAAACCATTGGACATTTTCGAAAAAAATACAACTGTTTATGCTTTATAAACACAAATGATCGCCTTGCACCTTCAACTTACGGAACGAACGCGGCGCCAGTTCCGTTTTTTTCCGTAAGTTGAATAGGGAAGGCGTAGGACATACGGCGTAAGCTTTTTGAAGAATGCGGAAAGCGGAAGCACATGCAAGGCGATCATTTTTGTTTATAAAGCATATACAGTTGTATTTTTTTAGAAAATGGCCGATGGTTTCTCTAGATAAGACTCTTATTCCTCGTCTGGTATCGTTTAAAGCTCTTTGAAGCTGCACTGAAACTGTAATTTTGACCTTCAACCGTCTGGAGCCCAGTGAAGTCCACTATAAGGAGAATAATCCTGGAATATTTTCATCAAAAACCTTCATTTCTTTTCGAGTGAAGAAAGAAAGACATGAACATCTTGGATGAAATGGGGCTGAGTAAATTATCAGGAAAATTTAATTTGAAAGTGAACTAATCCTTTAAAGTGATTCGTCCATTAAAGGACGTTGTCTTTCCTTACAAAACAGGAAAACATGTCATTACCGTCACACATCATTCCAGAATACAGTGGTGATGACGTTATGTGTCGTTTCTCTTATCAGGACAATCACTTCCAGCCTGGGTCCAGCGACGCGTGTCTGCTGTGCGACTGTTACGCCGTGGGCTCGTTCTCCCGCGCGTGTGACCGGGACAGCGGTCAGTGTCAGTGTAAGCCGGGGGTCATAGGTCGCCAGTGTGACCGCTGCGATAACCCGTTCGCCGAGGTTTCGTCCAGCGGCTGTGAAGGTCAGACTCTTACGCTCATTACACTGTCGTGTCCCTTCCCAGAATTCCTCCAGTGACACGTGTTTGTGTGTTCCAGTGATCTACGACAGCTGTCCTCAGGCCATCGAAGCGGGAATCTGGTGGCCGAGGACCAAGTTTGGTTTACCGGCCGCCGTCTCGTGTCCGAAAGGATCCATCGGTAGGAATGAAACAGCATTTAACATACACAGCGTTAATTTAACCTAATTTTTACGTTTTAATGCTAACTTAGATGCCGCAGTTACGCCATACTGTTTATGTGTAAATTTTGTGATGTAATTTTGTATTTTTAGGGTGTTTTTATGGTACTAAATTATAATTATGCAGTAGTTACTGTATAATCCATTTATTCACTTTTTGATCATAGACCTGAAATTGAAATGTCCATCTTAAACTTTCTTAAATCTTGAATCTTTGGAGCAACAGACTGAAGTTTGGTCTCTTTTTAAAGATGACACTTGGCAGATTATTGCTGAAGTTTAAAAAAAAGTTTTAAAAAAGTATACTTAAACTTATAGAATTGTAAATTTAATATGAAATGAATATTTTCCAAAACACATTATACTCTAAAACTGTGAGAAAATCAAAGCCATAAGTGTAAACTAGTTGTGTTCCAAATTTGAGGTTGATATCTCAAAAAAATGAGCTTTCAGTAAGATTTTGTTTGGGCGCAGTACCAAACGCTTCCACTAGATGAAATTCACTTCCCATTCATTTCCAAAGCACTCAGCGAGGAGCACAAGTGTGACTATATTATCAGAACCATTTAACCTTTTTGAATCATGTCCATGATGTTTTTGTGTTCATATAGCAAGTACCAAAACCTTTACCAAGTTTCGTACCATTCTAACGAAGCAAAAAAATTCTAAAAAACTAAATGTTAAATTTTTTGGCCAAAAATGACCGAACAGCATCAAATTAAATAAATCTGCCAAGACTTTTGAGTTACAGTTTAGAAAAATCATATAAAAACCTAAACAGCACGTGAAAATCTATAAAAGAATCAATAAACCTGTAAACTACTATAAAACAACTAAAGCTAAGTACAATTATTTTAGTTGTTGTTTTTGATTGCGCGCAGGAACTGCGATCCGCCACTGTGACGAGCATAAGGGCTGGCTGTCGCCGAACCTCTTCAACTGCACGTCCGTGAGCTTCAGTAAACTCAAGACGCTGGTAAGAATCTCACGCCACACACCGACCGTTCCTGCGTCCTCCGCACGTCCTCACGTGTGTGTTCATGTCCGCAGTCGGAGCGTTTGGCGCGTAACGCGTCTCTGATGGACTCCGCTAACGTTCAGCAGACGGCGGCGCTGCTGCTTAACGCCACGAAGAACGCTAGAGAGTTCTACGGCAGCGACGTGAAGGTGGCGTATCACATGACACGCTCCATCCTGCAGCACGAGAGCAACCAGCAGGGCTTCAACCTCAGCGCTACACAGGACGTGCTGTTCAACGAGGTACGCTTTAGTGCTAACACACCATTTCTCTCGAGTAAGACTTTTTTTCTTTTAAACATAGTAGCCTGACAGCTGTTGGATGGCAGTATCTTCACCATGACTGTTCTCTGTCTCTGATTGGCCGCTGACGCAGCACCTGATGCAGGTGGGCAGTGCCATCCTATCAGCGGACACGCGCGGCCACTGGGAGCTCATCCAGAAGACGGAGGGCGGCACAGCCACACTGCTGCGACAGTTCGAGGAGTACACCAACACGCTCGCCCAGAACATGAGGAAGACCTACCTGAGCCCCTTCACCATCGTCACGCCCAACATCGGTCAGAACACGCATGCACACACACTCCTGTCAGCAAACCTAGATGTACAAAATGAGTGTTTTTGATTGGCTAAAGAATTACAGGCCACTGATTGGCTAAAGAACCACAGGCCACGCCCTCTGACTCTTAGCTCGCTGAAGTCACATATGATTTATCATGACATTTCACTGAAATCTGTCAAAGGTAGTGATATAGTTTTAGTGTTCTGGTATTGTATAAGGACTCCTGGTGTGTAATTACAGTCATCTCCATCGATCGCTTGGTGAAGATGAATTTCGCCGGAGCCAAACTGCCGCGGTACCAGTCTCTGCGCGGGCCACGCCCACTCGACCTGGAGACGGCCGTCACTCTTCCCGACTCTGTCTTCATCCCTGCCCCCGAGGGCAAAGGTCACCGGCACCACAGCGAGCCAATCCCAGAGTCCGGCAGAAACCACACGGCTAGTCGGAAGAGACGGCACCCGGAGGAGCGCGAGCAGGACGCCATCGCCAGCGTGATCATCTTCCACAGCCTGGCGGCACTGCTGCCGGAGAGATACGACACGGACAAGAGGAGCCTGAGGTGAGAGCGGAGCAGATGAACGACTGAGACACTCACTGATTCACTGGATCTAATGTGTGTGTGTGTTCAGGGTTCCCAAGCGTCCGGTCATCAACACTCCTGTGGTCAGTATAACGGTTCATGATAACGAGGAGTTACTGCAGCACACGCTGGATAAACCAATCACGGTGCAGTTCCGCCTGGTGACCACTGAGGAACGCTCTAAACCCATCTGTGTGTTCTGGAACCACTCCATAGTGTGAGTACTTGCACAAATAATACTCATAATTATATGATTGTTAGTACTCACATGATTAATACTCATAAACTTACATGATTAATACCCATATACTTACATGATTGTGAGTACTTACATGATTAATACTCATACTTACATAATTAATATTCATACTTACATGATTATGAGTACTTGGATAATATTCATACTTATATGATTGTGAGTACTTAATGATTAATACTAATATACTTACATGGTTGTGAGTACTTGCACAAATAATACTCATATACTTACATCATTGCGAGTACATGTACGAATAATACTCATATTTACAATCGTGAATACTTGTATGAATAATACTTATACATATATTATTGTGAGTACTTACATGATTAATATTCATATACTTTCATGATTAATAACCATATACTTATATGATTGTGAGTACTTGCACGAATAATACTCATATACTTACATGATTGCGAGTACTTATATGATTAGTATTCATATTCTTACATGGTTGTAAGTACTTGTACAAATAATACTCATATACTTACATGATTGCTAGTACATGTACAAATAATACTCATATTTACGATCGTGAATACTTGTATGAATAATACTCATGCATATATTATTGTGAGTACTTACATGATTAATATTCATATACTTTCATGATTAATAACCAAATACTTATATGATTGTGAGTACTTGCCCGAATAATACTCATATACTTACATGATTGCGAGTACTTATATGATTAATATTCATGTACTTACATGAATAATACCCATATACTTACATGGTTGTGAGTACTTGCATGGTTGTAAGTACTTGCACGAATAATATTCATACTTACATGATTGCAAGTACTTATATGATTAGTATTCATATACTTACATGATTGTGAGTACTTACATGATTAATACCCATATACTTATATGATTGTGAGTACTTGCACGAATAATACTCATATACTTACATGATTGCGAGTACTTATATGATTAGTATTCATATACTTACATGATTGTGAGTACTTACATGATTAATACGCATATACTTACATGAATAATACCCATATACTTACATGGTTGTGAGTACTTGCATGAATAATACTCATACTTACATGATTGCAAATAGTACTTAATGATTAATACTAATATACTTACATGATTGTGAGTACTTACATGATTAATACGCATATACTTACATGAATAATACCCATATACTTACATGGTTGTGAGTACTTGCATGAATAATACTCATACTTACATGATTGCAAGTACTTAATGATTAATACTAATATACTTACATGATTGTGAGTACTTAAGCAAATACTCATATACTTATGATTGTAAGTATTTACATGATTGTGAGTACTTACATGATTAATACTCATACTTACATGATTGCAAGTACTTACATGATTAATACTCATATACTTACATGATTGTGAGTACTTATACAAATATATGAATAATATGCATACTTATATGATTGTGAGTACTTAATGATTAATACTAATATACTTACATGATTGTGAGTACTTACACAAATACTCATATACTTATGATTTTGAGTACTTACATGATTAATACTCATACTTACATGATTGCAAGTACTTACATGATTAATACTCATACTTACATGATTGTGAGTACTTATACAAATATATGAATAATATGCATACTTATATGATTGTGAGTACTTAATGATTAATACTAATATACTTACATGATTGTGAGTACTTACACAAATACTCATATACTTATGATTGTAAGTACTTACATGATTGTGAGTACTTACATGATTAATACTCATACTTACATGATTGCAAGTACTTACATGATTAATACTCATATACTTACATGATTGTGAGTACTTATACAAATATATGAATAATATGCATACTTATATGATTGTGAGTACTTAATGATTAATACTAATATACTTACATGATTGTGAGTACTTACATGATTAATACTCATACTTACATGATTGTGGGTACTTGCACGAAAAATACGTATATACATATATGCTTAGCAATCACATAGCAACTCAGAACACCCTAGCAACTTCTTATCAACCACTTTCTATATAATTTGTCAGTATTCTAAGATATTTGTGTGTGTGTGTGTGTGTGCAGTGCGGGTGGTCCAGGCGGCTGGTCTTCCAAGGGTTGTGAGGTGGTCTTCAGGAACAGCACACACATCAGCTGCCAGTGTTATCACATGACCAGCTTCGCTGTGCTCATGGACATCTCACGCCGAGAGGTGACGCACACACACAACTCAACCTAATATAACCATAACCTGCTTACAACCAAGTCTATCACCCTGAAAACCCACCCTGGCACCATTCAGATTAGCTTAGCAACCATGTAGGAACGTGAACCAGAACTTCATAGTAATGTAGAACTGGCCTCTGTTAACCTTGGGCAGTGCACTGATGCCATAGCAACTTCCTAGCAACCATAATTAAAGCCAAGCAACCACTGAGAGTACCCTAGAAACTACTTTGGAACTGGTATTTTATTTCTTGATTTATGTAGTATTTTTAGTGTAACACTCTGTCCAGGGACTACAGATGTAATACAGCCTCTGGCTAATTCTGATTCAGTTAAAGCAATGTCCCTGTTAAATAAATAAACAATAAAATACAATACCAACCACATAGCAATGCCTTAGCAACCACTACCAACTGCATAGCAACTACTGAGAACACCTTAGCAACTGCATAGCAATGCCCTGACAACCTCTTAGATACTACCAACTGTCAAGTAACACCCCAGCAACCACCTGGAACTGCCTTGAAACCTGAGAAAACCCTAC
Source organism: Anabarilius grahami (assembly GCA_003731715.1). Lineage (NCBI taxonomy): Eukaryota > Metazoa > Chordata > Actinopteri > Cypriniformes > Xenocyprididae > Anabarilius > Anabarilius grahami. Next base: position 144,570 of record RJVU01042601.1, on the reverse strand, counting down.
CAACTGCCTAGAAACAGCCTAGCAATGACTGAGAACACTTTAGCAACTGCATAGCAACACCCTAACAACCATTTACAAAATGCTATCAACTGCCTAGTAACACCCCAGCAACCACCTAGAACACCCTTGCAACTGCCTAGAAAACACCGTAGCAACATTTTTATCAACCACATAGCAACAGCAAAGAAATCACTCACAAACCCCAACCAACTGCCTAGCAACACCCTAGCAACCGCCTAACAACCACTTAGCAACACCCTTGAAATCACTTAGAACTATCCTTGTCAAATCCAGTGACCTGTTTACTTCCAGATCTAGTCTTGTTGTATCCTCAGGTCAGATTGAGTTTCTTTATTTGGTGACAACCTTTTTTTCTAGTCCAAACCACTTTTCTTTTTTTTTTTGTGGAAACATGTGGAAGTGTGCGGAATGGGCTGCAGGCGTTTAGTTTCCCTGCAGACGGACATAAACATGTTGAAGTCATTCAGTCAGAGAAACCAGAATCCCTGCAACAAACGCATGTCTGTGCTTCAGAACGGAGAGATCCTGCCGGTGAAGCTGATCACGTGGAGTTCAGTGGGTGTGACGCTGGGCTTCCTCTTCCTCACCATCGTCTTGCTCACCTGCCTGCGGGCCGCGAGCAGCAACAAGACCAGCATCGTCAACAACGGGGCGGCCGCGCTCTTCATCGCGCACCTCATCTTCATCCTGGGCATCAATCAGGCCGATAACGCGGTAACACACCCTTCCCATCTGTCTGTCTGTGAGCGTGTCGAACCATGCGTGACTCCAGGTTGTTTCCATGCAGTTCCTGTGTACGGTGATGGCCATCCTGCTGCACTTCTTCTGGCTGTGCGTCTTCTCCTGGCTGTTCCTGGAGGGTCTGCACGTCTACCGCATGCGGAGCGAGCTGCGCGACATCAACTACGGCCCCATGCGCTTCTACTACCTGATCGGCTGGGGCGTCCCGGCCTTCATCACGGGGCTGGCGGTGGGACTGGATCCCGAGGGCTACGGGAACCCGGACTTCTGCTGGCTCTCGCTCTACGACACCCTCATATGGAGTTTTGCGGGACCCATCGCGTTCGTCGTGTCCGTGAGTGTTTGCGTCGCTCTGCTCACTTCCGCTTGTGCGTGCTGAAAGTGTTTGAATGACAGAGTCTGTTTCTCCCTCAGATGAACGTGTTCCTGTACATCATGGCGTCCAGAGCGTCGTGTTCGCTCAGACAGAAGAACTGCGAGAAGAGAGACGCGCCGGCGTGAGTCTCGTTCACACTCAGTCCTGAAGTGTGTGTTTGTAGTGTGTGTTTGTTAAAGCGTGTGTGTGTGTGTGTGTGTGTAGGGCGGGTCTGCGGTCGGCGTGTGCCGTGTTGTTCCTGGTGACGGTGACGGGTCTTCTGGCACTGCTGTCGGTCAACAGCGACATGATCCTGTTCCACTATCTGTTTGCGGGATTCAGCTGCGTTCAGGTACCTGCAGCCGTAGTGATGTCATCAGGCGTGAATCTGGTTAGCAACCACTCAGAATACCCTAGCAACACCCTTCTGTTCTGATGTTTGTGTTTTCAGGGCCCGTTTATTTTCTTCTTCCGCGTGGTGTTTAATAAAGAGGCCAGAGACGCCATGCGCTACTGCTGCAGCAAGAAACGCCCTGATCACATGATCAAATCCAAACCATCCGTGAGTCACACACACATTTACACCTGACAGTAACACTACAGATTAAACACTAGATTATTGAAAATCACATTATACTCAATCAGATGTATTTGTCTGTGCTGCTACATGTACATATTCATCCTCTCTCTCTTCGTCTGTCCTTCAGGCGTTCATCTGTAACAGTAATTATGCGGACGGGCGTCTGTATCACCTGCCGTTCGCTGAGTCGAGTGTGTCACTGAACGGAACCCAGAGCAGCAAAACTCACCAGAACTACATGCCCTTCAGCCTCCGGTACACACACACACACACACACACACACATAAAGATAATAATAACTATAACTATTACGATAACTGTAGTAACTGATAACTATAATGATAACTATAACAACTATAGAAACTGTAATGATAACTATAACGATACCGATAACTATAATAACTATAACGACAACTATATTAAATGTAAAGATAACTATAACTATAACGATAACTATATTAAATGTAATAACTATAACGATAACCATATTAAATTTAATAACTATAACAATAACTATAACGATAACTATATTAACTATAACGATAACTATAATGATACCAATAACTATAATAACTATAACGATAACTATAACGAAAACGTTAACTATATTAAATGTAATGATAACTATAACTATAACGATAACTATAACGAAAACGTTAACTATAATAAATGTAATGATAACTTTAACGATAACTATATTAAATGTAATAACTATAACGACAACTATATTAAATGTAATAATAACTATAACGATAACTATAATAAATGTAATGATAACTATAACGACAACTATATTAAATGTAATGATAACTATAACTATAACGATAACTATAATAAATGTAATGATAACTTTAATGATAACTATATTAAATGTAATAACTATAACGACAACTATATTAAATGTAATAATAACTTTAATGATAACTATATTAAATGTAATGATAACTATAATGATAACTATATTAAATGTAATAATAACTATAACGATAACTATAATAAATGTAATGATAACTATAACGATAACTATAATAAATGTATTGATAACTATAACTAACGATAACTATAATAAATGCAATGATAACTTTAATGATAACAATATTAAATGTAATAACTATAACGACAACTATATTAAATGTAATAATAACTTTAATGATAACTATATTAAATGTAATGATAACTATAACGACAACTATATTAAATGTAATAATAACTATAACGATAACTATAATAAATGTAATTATAACTATAACGATAACTATAATAAATGTAATGATAACTATAACGATAACTATATTAAATGTATTGATAACTAACTATAACGATAACTATAATAAATGTAATGATAACTATAACTGTAACTATATTAAATGTAATAACTATAACGATAACTATATTAAATGTAATGATAACTATAACTATAACGATAACTATAATAAATGTAATGATAACTTTAACGATAACTATATTAAATGTAATAACTATAACGATAACTATATTAAATGTAATGATAACTTTAACGATAACTATAATAAATGTAATGATAACTATAACTGTAACTATATTAAATGTAATAACTATAACGATAACTATATTAAATGTAATGATAACTATAACTATAACGATAACTATAATAAATGTAATGATAACTTTAACGATAACTATATTAAATGTAATAACTATAACGACAACTATATTAAATGTAATAATAACTATAACGATAACTATAATAAATGTAATGATAACTATAACGATAACTATACTAAATGTATTGATAACTATAACTATAACGATAACTATAATAAATGTAATGATAACTTTAACGATAACTATATTAAATGTAATAACTATAACGACAACTATATTAAATGTAATGATAACTTTAACGATAACTATATTAAATGTAATAACTATAACGATAACTATAATAAATGTAATGATAACTATAACGATAACTATATTAAATGTAATAATAACTATAACGATAACTATAATAAATGTAGTGATAACTTTAACGATAACTATATTAAATTTAATAACTATAACGATAACTATATTAAATGTAATGATAACTTTAACGATAACTATATTAAATGTAATAACTATAACGATAACTATAATAAATGTAATGATAACTATAACGACAACTATATTAAATGTAATGATAACTATAACGATAACTATAATAAATGTAATGATAACTATAACTATAACGATAAATATAATAAATGTAATGATAACTTTAACGATAACTATATTAAATGTAATAACTATAACGATAACTATATTAAATTTTATAATTATAACAATAACTGTAATACCTACAATGAAAACTATAATGAAAACTATAGTAACTGATAACTATAACGATAACTATATTAAATTTTATAATTATAACAATAACTGTAATACCTACAATGAAAACTATAATGAAAACTATAGTAACTGATAACTATAATGATAACTATGATAACTCTAATAACTATAATAATGATACCTGTAATGATAACTATATTAGCGATCACACTAACGCACAATGCTATTCTGTTTATTTTGCGCGCTGCAGTTTTGTCGTCTGCCGCTCTTTAAAGCAGTGTTGCTTCTTGAATACATTTATATTAACTGATAATATTTTTTGATATTTTAATAGGAAAGCAAGAGACAAACGACTCATTAAAAACTTGTTTTGTTTCAGTGGAGACGATATGACCAGCAGCCACCTGAGTCTGAGTGAACACAACACACTGTTCCAAGACAAAGAGCAGATGGACGGTAAACACACACACACACACACACGTGTATTTCTCACAGTCAGCTCACTGTAACCTCCGTGTGTGTGTGTGTAGATCACGACTCCGACTCTGACAGCGATCTCTCGGAGCTGGAGGACGATCAGAGCGGCTCGTACGCGTCCACACACTCGTCCGACAGCGAGGAAGACGAGGGCGAGTTCCTGCAGGAGGAATGCTGGGAGAATCTGGCCACCAGCGGCACCATCAAACCTCACGGTACGAGACGTGATTTACGTGATTCGTCAGTTCTGTTAGCTCGTGTCTGACGTCCATTCTGTCTGTCAGATGTGTGGGACGGTGAGACCGGAGCGGCAGACGAGCGTCTGAAGGTGGAGACTCTGTCCAAACCAGAGGATCCTGGGACGGAAAACCTGCTGCTGCTGCTGCCCAGCTTACCGAACACCAACGCGCAGCCGCACAAAGGTCTGAACGAGCGAACGTGCCCAAACATTCTTTAGTTCAAATCGAATGACGACTGCATATTGTAACGTGTGACCGTGACATGCAGGAATCCTGAAGAAGAAGCAGCTGTCGCCCATCGCCGAGAGGAACGCCATCAACCGCATTCACAACCAGCTGTCCGGAGACTCCGCCTCCTCACGGGGCCCCTCCTCCAGCGAGAGCCGAGGGGGCGGGGCTAGGCGGGATCATCTGAACGGGGCGTCAGCGAGCGGGCTGACGAAAACGCTCGACAATGACTCGTCTGAATCTGAGTGAGTGATAGTTTGATGTTTTGCGACGATATAAACAATCTCGCGGTTGAGATATGCTGTATAGTATTCATCGCTTGTATGCGAATAAAGTTGAATGTACTGTAGTTATATATATAGTTACATTTTGCAACTAAATTTGATAAAAATCACAGTTGAGATTTGCTATATTACGGAGAACATGACATGCGAGAAAAAATGATGTATATCGTGGCCACAAATAATCAATTCGTTCCCACGACTTACTAATACGTCAGCACGTTTGACGAAGGAACGAATTAAATCAACATTGCCGCGATTTACTAAAACGAGAGAACGAATTAGATGTATTTTGTCCGCGTGTCATGTGCGGGGCTCTGTACTGTATAGTTACGTTTTGCATTTTGACTTTTGTTTTTCTTTATTGATCTAGACATAAAAATAACATTTAAAACTCTTGATAGTTTGACAAACATATTTTAATGGTCCGATATCAAAAATTACCATAAAAATGATCATTTATTAATATTTTTTATGGCCCGATGTCGTATATTTTTTAACAATAAGTTTTTTTAAATATAAAACTATAATCTCGTATACATTTAAAATCACTTTGATGGTCCAATATTAAATATTACAATAAAATTATTTAATTTTTAAAATTTAAAAGTTCTATGGTCTGATATGAAAAATTGCCATAAATTATGACTATTTTTTATTACTTTAAAAAGAATATTTTTTATAGCCCGATGTTGAAGTCGTATATATTTAACTATACTACTTTTTTAAATAAAAAAAAACTCTATAATCTTTTATACATTTAAAATCACTTTTATTGTAATATTTAATATTGGACTATCAAAGTTAATTATTTTAAAAAATTTAAAATCATTTTAAACTTATGGTCTGATATTAAAAATTGCCATAAAATTGTAACTATTTTTATCACTTTAAAAAGATTTTTTTTTATGGCCTAAAGTTTTTTTTAATAAATAATAAATTTAATAAATCTTTTATACTGTATATTGAAAATAACGTTGATGGTCCAATATTCAAAATTACAATAAAAATTATTAAATTTTTAAAATTTAAAAGATCTATGGTCTGACATTAAAAATTGCCATAAATTATGACTATTTTTCACTTTAAAATGAATATTTTATGGTACAATATTAAGAATAAGCATAGAATTAATAATTAATTATTGTTATCATTTTAAAATCAATCATATTTATGGTCTGATATTATTATTTTGCCCAAATAAATTAAAACAAAATTACAAACAATCATTGTGAGATCTGCTGCTGACTGTTATTCACTTATTTGACCGGGTTATTAAATGATTTGTGTTTTTTAACATGACAGTAAAGCTCATCTAAATTAATAAAACAGATGAAAAAAGCATGAACTATTAAATATACAACACAGACTAATGCCAATAAATGAAATAAACTCTAAAACCAGTTGATTACTGATATGATATCAATATCTTGAGCATCTCTACTTATATTATTATTTGTTAATTGACTTAGTTTATCATCAACAGTTTTAGTTTCATCAATATTTGTACTAAATGTATGAATCATTTTGAACATTTCGTTCATCAAAAACACCAAGACACCTTGATTCATCAAGATCACCTGACATCACCTTGAATCAGAAACGCTTCATGACTGCGGTGTGTTTCTTTGCAGATGCTGACGAGCGACGAGGGAATGAAGAGGCGAAGAACAATCCTCCTGTTTCTTACCCTCCGTTTGAGTTTTCCTACATTTCACACGACAGCCGATCTGATCCGTGCCAAACGCTGAAGAGAATCGGACGTTTTTACATTTTTGTTTACATACTTGAAGTGAAGCACTTTTTTATTTCTTTCGTCCTCTCGCCACATCGAAACAACACTGACTTTTTGTAAATGAGTGAAAATATCAGGGAATTTCCTACATGAAGCTAAAGGACTGCTGGACTGAGCTGCTGCTGCAGGAGAGATCAATGAAGGAGCGAATCACGGGAAGAGCGATGATTCCTGATTCAAGCCTTGAACTGCTGACCGATGCCTTCTCCACCAGCACAGCCTTCATTTCGTTCCACTGGAGGAGAACAAAACTTTTGATACTTGTTTTTTTGTAAATTTTGGGGACATTTTTATACAAACTTTTAAAAAGACTCACGTTTAAAACCTTTTGAATGAAAACCTTTGTACTTTATAGATTAGCAATGGTCTCAGATGTAAATTTAAACATTTGTCGCAGAGTTGTACAGACCTCTAACACGTCACGCATAAACACACGCTGATAGATCCGTCTCTAACCCGTCCATATGGAAGCTTGTTTCTGCCACGGAATAAAAAAATAAAAAAACGTAACTGAATTTTTACCTCGCAATTTTGAGATTTTTCTCACAACTGAGAGAAAAAAATAAGTTAAAGGTAAATGCAACTTTATATTTCGCAATTGACTTTCTTACAGTTATGAGTTTGTATTTCGCAATTCTGACTAAAACAATTAAAAAAGTTATTGCGACTTCATCTCGCAATTATGACTTTTTTCTCAACTACGAATTTATATTTTGCAATGCAAGTTATAAACTCATAATTACGAGCTTATCTCTCACAATTGTGACTAAAACAATTAAAAAAGGTAATTGTGACTTTTTATCTCACAATTTTGACTTTTTTCCTCAATTTCGACTATATCTCGCAATTATGACTAAAAAAATTTAAAACATAATTGCGACTTATCTCACAATTATGACTTCTTTCTCACAATTGTGACTATCTCGCAATTGACTAAAAAATAAAAAACATAATTGCGACTTCTCACAATTTTTATTTTTGTCTCACAATTGTGACGTTATCTTGCAATTGAGTAAAAAGTGTAACTGCGAATTTTTATCTTACAATTTTTACTTTTTTCCTCAATTTCGACTATATCTCGCAATTATGACTAAAAAATAAAAAACATAATTGCGACTTTTCTCACAATTTTTATTTTTGTCTCACAATTGTGACGTTATCTTGCAATTGAGTAAAAAGTGTAACTGCAAATTTTTATCTGACAATTTTGACTAAAAAAATAAACGTAATTGCGACTTTTTATCTTACAATTTTTACTTTTTTCTCACAATTGTGGCTCTCACAATTAACTAAAAAAGTAATTGCGAATTTTTATCTCACAATTTTTACGTTCTCACAAAAAGTTTTCCTCAATTATGAGTTTATATTTTAAAATTACAAGTTATAAACAAGTTTACATCTGACAAAAAAAATTAAAAATATAATTTGCAACTTTATATCTCGCAAATATCACTTTTTCTCTGACATTTGCGGGTTTACTTCTCTCAGTTCTAAGGGGAAAAAAAGTAAAAAGTCGCAATTACATTTTTAAATGTTTTATTCCGTGGCGCAATTTATGCTTTGTGAAAAATGCAAATGTCACTGCCACCGTTGACTTTTTATCTGCTGCTTCAGTCTTCTCGAAGGCTCCAGACGGGTCGTTTTTTGACTTTTGATAACAAGCTCGTCAGAATCATGCTGTACAGACATGTTTTATACCCATAAGGTTGTGCTTTATTACTGTATTTCTGTTTCAGTCTCATCACTGGAACCAGTTTTAGCTGGAAACACGGCTGGAAACTCTTTGTAAAACACTGACTTGAAGTAAATCTGTTTTTAATATTTAACGTCTCATTTGTTTTCTCAAGCTGTCACTCAAACATTAACTAGCGTTGAGTTTTGCATGTCCAGAAACGCTCTAGTTTGTGTCGTTGAGATCATCTGTAGGCGGCAGAATGATCCTTCATTTGCTGTATTTGAGGGTTTGCTCAGTTTCTGTTCGTCTGTCAGCGTCATTTACACGCCTGATACCATGAACAAAATTGGTGTAAGATTTACCAATTTTCACTAGATTTTTCACAAATAATTAAAGTAACGGCAAGAACACATTGAATTAAACATGACATTTTGAAGCATAAAGACTCAAATATTATTTTTAGTTATGAAAGCACATTTCCACATAAGAAAAAAATCATGCTTTGATAAATCTTTGACATGAGTCACAATTATGACAAATTTATAATTATGACATACTAAGTAATAATTAAAAAGTCATTATTTTGACCTATGAGATTAAAAGTCAAAATTATCAACTGTCAATTTTTATTGGTAATATTTAATATCACACCATGAAAATGGTTGTCAAAATATCAACATATAAACTGGTTAAAAATAGTGTAGTTTTATTTTGACTTTTTAATGTCATACTTATTTCATAACTGTGACTGCCAGAATTTAAAAATATTGTCATAAAGTCAAACATTAAAGTCATAATTATGAAATAAAATGTTTAAATTCTGACAGTCAAGATTATGACTTGAAAAGTAATAATTATGACTAATAAAAAGTCGAGTCATTTAAGTCAATTTTGACTCAGAATTTTAATTTGTCATTTATTACTTTTTGTCATAATTTCAACTTTATCACAATTATTATTTACATTGTATGTCATAATTTCAATGTCATAATTGATTTACAAAAGCATGATTTGAAAAAAATACTCAGTATTAGCCTGAACGAAATATTCGAGTTATTGAACTGCTCTGAATCTATCGTCTCACGTGAGGATTATTTTCTCGTTTATCTCTGAAGCTGCTATAAAACATCTACAAACAGCCTCACTTCAATGCGTTGTTAAAAACGAGGGATATAATGCTGATATGAGTGTTCTCGTCACACATTTAAACACATTTCAGACTGAATCCAGCGCAGCAGTGAATCGGTCCAAATCATTTTATTAAAAAATCTCATCTCAGGATAATGTAAACCAGTTTAAACACCATCTAAAAATTACTGTTTCAGTTCATCTGTAACACAAACTCGACTACATGTAAAATCTCTGATCCGTGACGAGCAGCGGAGGATATGACACGCGTGATCACGTTTGTTCATAGGCAAAGATCGTCCGTTTTCTGTTCTCAAGAGCTGCAGCTCGTCTCGTGAGGTCAGTTCGAGTCCTCGAGGTTCCCGCTCTTTTGGTCAGAATTGTCGCACAGGCGGTCCATGATGCTTTGCAGGCTGGGCTGCACGATTCCCAGCAGGGGCCTCTGGGAAGGGTCTCCGTTCCAGCACGCCTCCATCAGCTGCCAGCACTCCTCGTCGAACACGGGCAGACGCTCCGGCCGCGAGCCTGAAACAGCAACACACTCGTTAGCCAATGAACACGCTGACCTTTACCCAGAGTTCACAGCTCCGCTTTGACCTTTCTTGACGTTGGTCCACAGCTGGTCTTTACTGGAGCACTTCTCAAAGGCTTCTGGGAGTTTGACGGAGCCGGAGCAGAGATACCAGAAGAGAATCCCAAACGCGTACACGTCCACGGAGTTATCGTACTTCCCTGAAAACACACGACGACACACTCGTCTCAACAACTGCGTTATCTAGACATAAAAATAACATTTAAAACAGTTGATATTTTGACAAACATTTTAATGGTCCGATATAAAAAATTACCATAAAAATTATCATTTATTAATATTTTTTATGGCCCGATGTCGTATATTTTTAACAATGCTACCTTTTTTTTAACAAATTTTTTAAATATAAAACTATAATCTCGTATACATTTAAAATCACTTTGATGGTCCAATATTAAATATTACAATAAAATTATTTAATTTTTAAAATTTAAAAGTTCTATGGTCTGATATGAAAAATTGCCATAAATTATGACTATTTTTTATTACTTTAAAAAGAATATTTTTTATAGCCCGATGTTGAAGTCGTATATATTTAACTATACTACTTTTTTAAATAAAAAAAAACTCTATAATCTTTCATACATTTAAAATCACTTTTATTGTAATATTTAATATTGGACCATCAAAGTTAATTATTTTTTAAAATTTAAAATCATTTTAAACTTATGGTCTGATATTAAAAATTGCCATAAAATTTTAACTATTTTTATCACTTTAAAAAAAAAATTTTTATGGCCTAAAGTTTTTTTCTAATAAATAATAAATTTAATAAATCTTTTATACTGTATATTGAAAATAACGTTGATGGTCCAATATTCAAAATTACAATAAAAATTATTAAATTTTTAAAATTTAAAAGATCTATGGTCTGACATTAAAAATTGCCATAAATTATGACTATTTTTCACTTTAAAATGAATATTTTATGGTACAATATTAAGAATAAGCATAGAATTAATAATTAATTATTGTTATCATTTTAAAATCAATCATATTTATGGTCTGATATTATTATTTTGCCCAAATAAATTAAAACAAAATTACAAACAATCATTGTGAGATCTGCTGCTGACTGTTATTCACTTATTTGACCGGGTTATTAAATGATTTGTGTTTTTTAAACATTAAAAGGATATTAAAGTGAGAGTTACATGACAGTAAAGCTCATCTAAATTAATAAAACAGATGAAAAAAGCATGAACTATTAAATATACAACACAGACTAATGCCAATAAATGAAATAAACTAGTTGATTACTGATATATCAATATCTTGAGCATCTCTACTTATATTATTATTTGTTAATTGACTTAGTTTATCATCAATAGTTTTAGTTTCATCAATATTTTTACTAAATGTATGAATCATTTTTAACATTTCGTTCATCAAAAACACAGTTCTTGGACATTCAGTGCATGATTGAGTCATTTGATTCAAGTGAGTCATCTGACTTGATCAGTCCAAGATTCAAACAATATACTTCAAAATAAACTTGGTTATTTATTAATTTATGAACATGCAAATATATTTGCAATTCTATTAGTCAAACACTGATGACTCTGCAACAGTTTCTCTATATTTTATCAAATAATCTGTTTAACATCTAATCTGTCAGTTCGGTGAGTAAGTGAGTCATCTGACTGAATCAGTATGATATTAAAACAGATGACTCTTGTGACTGATTCATTTTGAAAAATCGACTGGTTTCTGACCTGTGAAGAGCTCCGGGGCCATGTGGATGGGCGTCCCGACGATGCTGCCGGACATCATGGCCTCGGGCTTACAGAAGCCCAGGTCGGTGATCTTGGCCCGGTTCTGTTTGTCCAGCTGCACAGAAGAACAAACCCAGCGTTATGAAGCTCGTCACACTGAGCCAGACGCGAATCAGACACGGTTCCTCACCAGAACGTTCTTCAGCTTGATGTCTCGGTGCAGGAGACCCTGACTGTGCAGGAAGCGGATCCCCTCCACCACGTCCAGAGCGATCTGGAGACGCTCCTTCAGAGACAGGGAAGGGGATGCCTGAGAGAGACGGACACGTCAGTCAGAACCTTGACAGACGGACAGAACCACAGACAGAAGTGTGACCGTACCTTCAGACCCGTGTAGAGATCTCTGTGCAATCGCTCCATGATCAGCAGAACCGCGATACTGGAGCCGCCGCCGTACGAGTGATCGATGACCGACCCGTGAAGATTCACTAACCGCTCGTGTTTCGGCAGAGACCTGACAGAAATATGATTCATTACTCAAATGTTTGGATGTATGTGCGCTCATGATGCGGTCTGTGGTCATGTGTCTCCAGTGCAGCAGGGGGCGCAGTGCCGTTACCGTGTGTAGTGGAACTCCAGCGCGAGGTCGTTCCAGTGCTTGTCGTCAGGAGGAACCACAGACTTGAGCGCACATGGGTGACGTCCGGCCCAGTTGTCGCACAGATACACCACACCGTACTGACCGCGGCCCAGCTCACGGCCCAGCTTTGGCTTTCCTGAGGAGAGACAGATGAGTCAGACAGAGATCAAACACACACACACACACACACACACACACATCGGATCGTGTCTCACCGTGCAGCAGTATGTCTCGCAGTGATCGGCTCTCCAGTGACAGACGTGCGAGTCGCGGTGCGTGATCCTTCCTGACCCGCAGCCAGAGGTCTTCAGTGCGCTCCAGACGACCCGTGTGACCCTCCTCCAGCTGCGCACACACACACACACACACCCGAGTACAGGATTTTATCAGTCACTACCAATGACCCTCATTGGGGAATAAAAATGTATTATATATATANATATGTTTCTCAATCCCATGAACACTGAAATAAGCAGTAATCAAATGAAGAACAAAGGAACACAGATGAGGTGAAGAGTGTTTCAGGAGTCCCGTGATGTGAAGGTCTGACCTGTCTGAGCGAGGCGGCGAAGGCCTCATGGGAGCTGTTGAGGCGCGTCCTGAACTGAGAGCAGATGCTCTTGGCCAGTTTGGCGGCGCTGAGGCCCTCGATGGCGTCCTGCGCGACCTTCCGCTTCCACTCGGCCGTGACGGACGGCGGATTGACCCATGTGATCCGGTGGATGATCTGAGGACAGACGCACATGAGCGGACGAAACATGCGGCGCGAGTGCAGGGCATTATGGGTGACGTACCTGTTTGATCTGCTCCCAGAAGAGCCGTGTAACGGAAGAGCCGGAGTGGAACGTCACCTCCACGTGATACGCCGCGTTCAGGATCTGCGCGACACACACGGAGCGGTATAAAATAGAGTGGTATTAATTGAATACATGTACGCACTACATGTTTCAGAGTGAAGAGCGGCATTTACACGTCTGATATCATGAGTTGTACGCGTGTAAATGAACACAGAGCCCAGCTTCATTGTGGAACCGACAGCGCATACTTTTATTTGCCAGCAACCAGTCAAAATAAAAGCTTGATGCGTTATGGTTTAAAGTGTAATTCTATTACTAATAATACTAATAATGGCGATGATGTGAGCGATGGCGATGATGTGAGCGATGGCGATGATGCGAGTGCTGGAGTTGATGTGAGCGATGGTGTTGATGTGAACGAGCGATGGCGATGATGCGAGCGATGGAGATGAAGCGAGCGATGGCGATGATGCGAGCGATGATGCGAGCGATGGCGATGATGTGAGCGATGGTGATGATGCGAGCGATGGCGATGATGTGAGCGATGATGTTGATGTGAAAGAGCGATAGCGATGATGCGAGCGATGGTGTTGATGCGAGCGATGATGTGATGTGAGCGAGCGATGGAGATGATGCGAGCGATGGTGTTGATGCGAGCGATGATGTGATGTGAGCGAGCGATGGAGATGATGCGAGCGATGGCGATGCGAGCGATGGTGTTGATGTGAGCGAGCGATGGTGTTGATGTGAGCGATGGCGATGATGCGAGCGATGGCGTTGATGCGAGCGATGGCGTTGATGCGAGCGATGGTGTTGATGCGAGCGAGCGATGGTGTTGATGCGAGCGAGCGATGGTGTTGATGCGAGCGAGCGATGGTGTTGATGCGAGCGAGCGATGGTGTTGATGCGAGCGAGCGATGGTGTTGATGCGAGCGAGCGATGGTGTTGATGCGAGCGAGCGATGGTGTTGATGCGAGCGAGCGATGGTGTTGATGCGAGCGAGCGATGGTGTTGATGCGAGCGAGCGATGGTGTTGATGCGAGCGAGCGATGGTGTTGATGCGAGCGAGCGATGGTGTTGATGCGAGCGAGCGATGGTGTTGATGCGAGCGAGCGATGGTGTTGATGCGAGCGAGCGATGGTGTTGATGCGAGCGAGCGATGGTGTTGATGCGAGCGAGCGATGGTGTTGATGCGAGCGAGCGATGGTGTTGATGCGAGCGAGCGATGGTGTTGATGCGAGCGAGCGATGGTGTTGATGCGAGCGAGCGATGGTGTTGATGCGAGCGAGCGATGGTGTTGATGCGAGCGAGCGATGGTGTTGATGCGAGCGAGCGATGGTGTTGATGCGAGCGAGCGATGGTGTTGATGCAAGCGATGGTGTTGATGTGAGCGAGCGATGGTGTTGATGCAAGCGATGGTGTTGATGTAAGCGATGGTGTTGATGTGAGCGAGCGATGGCGTTGATGCGAGCGATGGCGTTGATGCGAGCGATGGCGTTGATGCAAGCGATGGTGTTGATGCGAGCGAGCGATGGTGTTGATGCGAGCGAGCGATGGTGTTGATGCGAGCGAGCGATGGTGTTGATGCGAGCGAGCGATGGTGTTGATGCGAGCGAGCGATGGGTTGATGCGAGCGAGCGATGGCGTTGATGCGAGCGAGCGATGGCGTTGATGCGAGCGAGCGATGGCGTTGATGCGAGCGAGCGATGACGTTGATGCGAGCGAAAGCGATGATGCGAGCGATGGTGTTGATGCGAGCGATGGTGTTGATGCGAGCGATGGTGTTGATGCGAGCGATGGTGTTGATGCGAGCGAGCGATGGCGTTGATGCGAGCGAGCGATGGCGTTGATGCGAGCGATGGTGTTGATGCGAGCGATGGTGTTGATGCGAGCGATGGTGTTGATGCGAGCGATGGTGTTGATGCGAGCGATGGTGTTGATGCGAGCGAGCGATGGTGTTGATGCGAGCGATGGCGATGATGCGAGCGATGGCGTTGATGCGAGCGAGCGATGGTGTTGATGCGAGCGAGCGATGGTGTTGATGCGAACGAGCGATGGTGTTGATGCGAGCGAGCGATGGTGTTGATGCGAGCGATGGTGTTGATGCAAGCGATGGTGTTGATGCAAGCGATGGTGTTGATGTGAGCGAGCGATGGCGTTGATGCGAGCGATGGCGTTGATGCGAGCGAGCGATGGCGTTGATGCGAGCGATGCTGTTGATGTGAGCGAGCGATGGTGTTGATGCGAGCGAGCGATGGTGTTGATGCGAGCGAGCGATGGCGTTGATGCGAGCGAGCGATGGCGTTGATGCGAGCGAGCGATGGCGTTGATGCGAGCGAGCGATGGCGTTGATGCGAGCGATGGCGATGATGCGAGCGATGGCGTTGATGCGAGCGATGATGTTGATGTGAGTGATGGTGTTGATGCGAGCGAGCGATGGCGTTGATGCGAGCGAGCGATGGCGTTGATGCGAGCGATGGCGTTGATGCGAGCGATGGCGTTGATGCGAGCGAGCGATGGTGTTGATGCGAGCGATGGCGTTGATGCGAGCGAGCGATGGTGTTGATGCGAGCGAGCGATGGTGTTGATGCGAGCGATGGCGATGATGCGAGCGATGGTGTTGATGCGAGCGATGCTGTTGATGTGAGTGATGGTGTTGATGCGAGCGATGGTGTTGATGCGAGCGATGACGATGATGCAGGCATGTGTGTACCTGCTTGAGGTGGTTGGAGGTGACGTTGTGCGCGCAGGGCTCGGCCGTGGATTTCTCCAGGCTGCCCAGGCATCGCTCCAGCGTTCCCACGAAGCTCTCCCGCAGGTAGTCCACGGAGCTGGTGAGTTTATTAGCCACGGCCTGGTTGAGCCGGATCACGATCAGATCCTGGATCTGACTGATGCACACCTTGATGTCTTTAGGGCTCATGGGCTCAGAGTTAGATGTCATGATGATGTCTGCAACACAGAGAAACCACTGATGGTGTTCATCTACATGACTGTGCAGCTGTAAGGATTTACTGATAAACATTACTCAGAGCTTATTTTGTGTACTATGAAGGAGCCTTTGAAACGAGACACAGCTTTTCACTTTTGATTCTCATCATCTGTTGCTATGGTAACAGGACAGCCACGTGACACCCATTAACACTAATGAATATCGTCAAACACACAATAATAACTACCAGTGGATTTCCCCTCACACAGTCACGTTTGACCACAATAGATCCACACACACGCTAGTAAAGGGGAAGTTTCTCTTTCCAGGCTCTCAGTGGTTTCAGAGCATCACATTTAACTGTTTAATCCCATAATGAACTAAACTAAACTATTATTTTACCTGACCAAAAAAAAAAAAAACCCCTTTAAAAGACATCTAAATGACCTGAACTAAAATAAAATAAAACAGAAATGGCCACAAGTTAATTTTAGTTTTAGATACATTAGCTATATTATAAAACGTTAACAAGCCTGCACTAAACATGAAGCAGAAATAATAAAATCGGACAAAATGGAGAAATGTAATGCTGTTAAATCTTTCTGAATGAACTCCGACAGCCCTAAAATACTACAATAAAAACAAAATAAACCGAATCTAACAAACTCTGAAACTAAAACTAAAAGAAGCTAAACTGAAACAATAAACTGAACATGAGAATATAAATTAACAATGACTTAAAACCTTTGAAATGTTGTAATTGTGTTCTGTTTGGACAGCGGAGTGTGATGTAATTAGCACCCGAATGCCGCAGGAAGTGCTCGACCTCTGACCTGTGAACTCCAGGTTGGCGGCGTCCTCCAGCAGCTGTTCCTTCATGCTGCCGAGCGTCTCCACGATCATCTCCTTCATCTCCTCCTGCTTGCGGTTGGCAATGGCCATGAGGGAGGAGAAGAGCTCGCCCTCCTTCTCGCGCGTGTACTCCAGACGCCGCGGCGTTATCTGGAGATCCCGCTGCATGTCGAAGGCCTGGAAACACACACAGCGTCAAAACCTCTTCAGCCTGAACATCACATCAGCTCATCTTCTGTAAGGTCACCTGGTTGATGAAGAGGTCCAGGCAGCGGCAGTGGACGGCGTTCAGCAGCGTCGCCGCCTCCACCTGCTGGTTCTGCAGCACCTGCCTGATGAACGGCACCAACACGCGGTGCAGGCGCTCCAGACTCTCTCCCAGAATGCCCTGCATCTTGCCGGGCGTCTGTGCCGGAGCCCCGCAGGCGCAGTTACCCGCCGAGCCGCCGATGAGCTCCAGAGACGCGAGCTGCGTGAACAGAGCGCTGCGCTCCTTCTCCGCGGAACGGGGCGGTTCGGGCGATGCGTCCGTCGGGATCCGGATGAAGCAGACGGGGTGCGGCAGCGTCTCGCGCACCTTCTGCAGCTCCTTCAGCTGCTCCGGGCTCAGCGTGTCCTTGCTGACGGCGTAGAGGATTATGGGAAGGATGCCGCGCCTGCAGTCCTCCAGAGCCTCCTCCACGGGCTGGACGTTACGACACGGAAGAACCATGATCTTCACTTCCTGTCAGCAAAATTACAGAAGAACACATTCATCATCATTGAGTAAATAACAATATCAAAATGTCTCAATATTGGGTTTAATTTCACACTTTTTAATTCAAATGTAACTTTTCGACTAAATTTAAAATGACAATAGTGTACACCTTATTTTTAGAAGATTAAATTTTCATATTAAAAACAGTTTTCACATTGTTTTGATGTTTCAATTAATATATAAATAAAACAAATATATCAAAATAAAATGTGTTTGAATATTATCTCAATGTCAAAGTTTTTTATGTTTTGCAAATAAAATTTAGTCAAACTGTAATTTATGTCAACTCAACTGTATATGAAAAAACATTGATAAATGAAAAAAACAAAAGTTGATCAATTTTTTGAGGATATTTTCAATACACACTTCTCAACCAGTTAATATCCACAATATTTACAATCTGCATAAAGGTTTTTAATATATCTGCAAAGTGATATTAATCATAGACATTTCTTATTTATCTTGCATGTTTTCTGACTGTGAGATGAGCTTGTGTAGGTGTTTCTACAGATAAAGGAGTGTGTTCGTCTGAGAAAGGGTTCTAGAAATATTAGATAGGGAGGGTCAAAGTTCGACTGTATGATTAAACCAAACCCGCAGTGGCAGAGAGAGAATAAAGAGCACTAGGAAACTGGCACAATAGAGTCAGTCAGTGCCGTCTCTGACACAAGAGCGATAGAGCGCTGAAGTCTCTCTGGAACAAAGATGGCCTGCAAACACGGCTCCTCATAAACGGCCGGCTGAGCCGCGGGCCCATCAGACCTGAACCCAACAAAGATCCGATTCACACGCATCAAACACGCTCTCCACTACTGCAGCTAACGCTGCTCGACGGAAAGACGCATGTGTGTGTGTGTGTTAGCAGGAATGCTGGGAATGTGTTCACAGGATGCACAGATTTCACTCCTCACTGTCAGCGTACGCTGGGACCGAACCACGAGCCCCGCGCAGGGACGGACGCTAATTAACGCCTGGGCGCTAACGTGTGTGTGCCGACCAAAAACAGACGGGGTTCATTTGAAAGCAGACGTGATTCTAGCAGATGTGTGTGACGGCAAACATCACTGAACAAACACACACGAGTTAAGCACAAACCGCAAGAGAGAATCATGCAGAAAATCTGTTCTGAGACAAACACACTGTTTGAGTCTGATCTGAGACTGCTTTGACCCAAGTCTGAACTCAGCCTAATTTGCAACTGATCTAAGATTAAGTCTGATTTGAAACTGATCCAAAACCTTAATGGGTCTGATGCCAAACTGATTTGACTCTGATTTGAGTCCCTTTCGAGCCAGAGTCTGATCCGAAACCAATCTGTTGGATCAGAATTTGATCTGACTCTGATAGGAGTCTAGCAGACTGAACAGAGTGTTTTGGACTAATTGAAGTCTGATTTGCAACTGATCCAAGACCATAATGATGCAAAACTAACTTGACTCTGATTTGAGTCCCATTCGAGGCAGTCTGATTCAAGACAGATCCAATCCTCTGATAGGAGTCTAGCAGACTGATTTGAGTGTTTTTAAACTAACTGGAGTCTGATTTGCAACTGATCTAAGATTTAGTCTGATTTGAAACCGATCCAAGACCCTAATAAGTCTGATGTGAATTTAAATTTGACTTGAGTCTCATTCAAGGCCGAGTCTGATTCAAGACAGATCCAAAACCAATCTGAGTTGGATCAGAGTCTGATCTGGATTCAACAATGATCTGAAAGTGATCAGAGTCTGATAGCAGACTGAACAAAGTGTTTTAGGCTAATTGAAATCTGATTTGCAACTGATTTGAGACTGAGTCTGATTTGAGACTGATCTGACTTTAATCAAAGTGATCTGAGTCTATTTTTAATGAGTCCAAATCTGATTTGCTACTGATCCAAGACCTTAATGATGCAAAACCGATTTTACTCTGATTTGAGTTCCATTTGAGGCAACGTCTGATCCGAAACTAATCTGTTGGATCAGAATTTGATCTGACTCTGATAGGAGTCAAACAGACTGATCAGAGTGTTATAGACTGATCCAAGACTGAGTCTGATTTGAGACTGATCTGACTTGTCCAAAGTGATCTGAGTCTGATTTTCAACCAATCCAAATCTGATTTGCAAATGATCCAAGACCTTAATGAAGCAAACCTGGTTTGACTCTGATTTGAGGCCCATCCAAGGCACGGTCTGATTTAAGACAGATCTGAGTTTGACAGCAGACTGAAATGAGTATTTTTAAACTAATTGGAGTCTGATTGGAAACTGATCAAAGTTTGATTAGCAACGGATCCAAGACATTATAACAAAACTAACTTGACTCTGATTTGAGTCCCATTCGAGGCTGTCTGATTCAAGACAGATCCGATCTTCTGATAGGAGTCTAGCAGACTGAACAGAGTGTTTTGGACTGATTGAAGTCTGATTTGCAACTGATCCAAGACCATAATGATGCAAAACTAACTTGACTCTGATTTGAGTCCCATTCGAGGCTGTCTGATTCAAGACAGATCCGATCTTCTGATAGGAGTCTAGCAGACTGAACAGAGTGTTTTGGACTGATTGAAGTCTGATTTGCAACTGATCCAAGACCATAATGATGCAAAACTAACTTGACTCTGATTTGAGTCCCATTCGAGGCTGTCTGATTCAAGACAGATCCGATCTTCTGATAGGAGTCTAGCAGACTGAACAGAGTGTTTTGGACTGATTGAAGTCTGATTTGCAACTGATCCAAGACCATAATGATGCAAAACTAACTTGACTCTGATTTGAGTCCCATTCGAGGCAGTCTGATTCAAGACAGATCCGATCCTCTGATAGGAGTCTAGCAGACTGATTTGAGTGTTTTTAAACTAACTGGAGTCTGATTTGCAACCGATCCAAGACCCTAATAAGTCTGATGTGAATTTAAATTTGACTTGAGTCTCATTCAAGGCCGAGTCTGATTCAAGACAGATCNATGCAAAACTAACTTGACTCTGATTTGAGTCCCATTCGAGGCTGTCTGATTCAAGACAGATCCGATCTTCTGATAGGAGTCTAGCAGACTGAACAGAGTGTTTTGGACTGATTGAAGTCTGATTTGCAACTGATCCAAGACCATAATGATGCAAAACTAACTTGACTCTGATTTGAGTCCCATTCGAGGCTGTCTGATTCAAGACAGATCCGATCTTCTGATAGGAGTCTAGCAGACTGAACAGAGTGTTTTGGACTGATTGAAGTCTGATTTGCAACTGATCCAAGACCATAATGATGCAAAACTAACTTGACTCTGATTTGAGTCCCATTCGAGGCTGTCTGATTCAAGACAGATCCGATCTTCTGATAGGAGTCTAGCAGACTGAACAGAGTGTTTTGGACTGATTGAAGTCTGATTTGCAACTGATCCAAGACCATAATGATGCAAAACTAACTTGACTCTGATTTGAGTCCCATTCGAGGCAGTCTGATTCAAGACAGATCCGATCCTCTGATAGGAGTCTAGCAGACTGATTTGAGTGTTTTTAAACTAACTGGAGTCTGATTTGCAACCGATCCAAGACCCTAATAAGTCTGATGTGAATTTAAATTTGACTTGAGTCTCATTCAAGGCCGAGTCTGATTCAAGACAGATCCAAAACCAATCTGAGATCGATCACAGTCTGATCTGAAACTGATCAGAGCTTGACAGCATTCTGAAATTAGTATTTGTAGACTAACTGAAGTCTGATTTACAACTGATCCAAGACTGAGTCTGATTTGAACCTGTCCAAGACATTAATGGGTCTGATGCCAAACTGATTTGACTCTGATTTGAGTTCCATTCAAGGCCGAGTCTGATTCAAGACAGATCTGAAACCAATCTGAGTTCGATCAGAATTTAACTGGAGTCTGATTTGAAACCAATCTGACTCTGATAGGAGTCTAACAGACTGAACAGAGTGTTTTAAACTGATCCAAGACTGAGTCTGATTTAAAACTGATCTGACTTGTTCAAAGTGATCCGAGTCTGATTTTCAACCGATCCAAGACCTTAATGAAGCAAAACTGATTTGACTCTGATTTGACTCTGATTTGTGTCCCATTCAAGGCCGAGTCTGATTCAAGACAGATCCGAAACCAATCTGAGTTCGATCAGAATTTAACTGGAGTCTGATTTGCAACTGATCTAAAATTGAGTCTGATTTGCAACCGTTCCAAGACCTTTATGAGTCTGATGTGAAATTAAATTTGACTTGAGTCTCATACAAGTCTGAGTCTGATTCAAGACAGATACAAAACCAATCTGAGTTGGATCAGAGTCTGATGTGGATTCAACAATGATCTGAAAGTGATCAGAGTCTGATAGCAGACTGAACAAAGTGTTTTAGGCTAATTGAAATCTGATTTGCAACTGATCCGAGACTGAGTCTGATTTGAAACTGATCTGACTTTAATCAAAGTGATCTGAGTCTATTTTTAATGAGTCCAAATCTGATTTGCTACTGATCCAAGACCTTAATGATGCAAAACCGATTTTACTCTGATTTGAGTTCCATTTGAGGCAACGTCTGATCCAAAACCAATCTGTTGGATCAGAATTTGATCTGACTCTGATAGGAGTCTAACAGACTGATCAGAGTGTTATAGACTGATCCAAGACTGAGTCTGATTTGAGACTGATCTGACTTGTCCAAAGTGATCTGAGTCTGATTTTCAACCAATCCAAATCTGATTTGCAAATGATCCAAGACCTTAATGAAGCAAACCTGGTTTGACTCTGATTTGAGGCCCATCCAAGGCACAGTCTGATTTAAGACAGATCTGAGTTTGACAGCAGACTGAAATGAGTATTTTTAAACTAATTGGAGTCTGATTGGAAACTGATCAAAGTTTGATTAGCAACGGATCCAAGACATTATAACAAAACTGATTTGACTCAGATTTGAGTCCCATCTGATCGGACTGAGTTTGATTCCAGAACCAGAGTCTGATCTGATTATGATTCGAGACTGATCAGAGTTTGATCTCAGTGTTTTAGACTAATCTGAATCCAATTCACAACTCATCTAGGATAGAGTCTGATTTGTGACTGATTCAAAAGCTTAATTTAACTGATTCCACATCCTGATCTGGTGTGACACTGATCTGAAACGGATCAGTTTGATAGCTTTGGTTTAGAGACTGATTAGACTGATCCGAGGATTTTTAGACTTGCTGAAGTCTGATTTGCGACTAATTGATCTAAGAGAGATCTGAACCTGTCCAAGTTCTGAATTTAGAACTCTTTTCAGTCATGAAAACAAATGAACTCATGAAAGAAAGGAATTCAGCCATGACCGAATCCACCAAGTATTTATAGGAGGGACACAGTTTTCCCATCACCACGGAGACACACATCACCATAGCAGCAACTAGTGGGCTTTTTTTTCATCTGTGGTCATGTGAAGTGCACCAGATCCACAGAACAGGGTTATATAAACACCAGAGAATGAGAAGCTGATTGATGTTTCCAATGCTCCTGTAACTTTTCTCACCAAATGAAACCATATTTAATGTGAGGACTACATGAGCCTCTGACCTGCAGCAGTGCGTGATGGAGCGTGATCTCCAGCTCGGCCAATCGCTGCGCGGGATCTTCGCACTCCTGGATCTCCAGGTCCTCGCGGGGCACCGTATCCCAGCGGCCGCAGTGAGCCGCCAGCTGATGCACCAGCTCGTACTGTCCGGGCAACGCCAGACTCAACCGCGTCTGACGGCCGTGCGTGAAACACAACTTCCTCCTCCTGCAGGCCCCGCCCTCCGCGCCACAGGCCCCGCCCGCCTCAGAGCCCAGGGGGAGGAGCCTCTCTCCCAGCAGGCAGTTCAGGAGCTGGTATCGGGCCGAACAGTCCTGACCCAGAAGGAGAATATAGGGGGCGCTACCGACAACATTCTGCAGATAATCCTCATCGTGACGCGGGAACGAGATGCAGCTGAGCTGACCTGAGAGAGACAAGGAGACACACGATTACCATATATGAATATTTACCTGCATATATTTATACTAAAAAAAATCATTTTAATTTATTTTAATATGTAATTTAGAAGATTTTCCACCAGATTGGTTGCAAAAACTAGAGGAAAAAATTATTTAATTCATAAAAATGCCACACAGAGACTTTTATAAAGATTTATGACGCAAATGAATCGCCGAATCAAAGCTTCAAATTGATTCTCAGAAAAGCATGGAAGGGCAGATGTTTCTAGTGTCTGAGATGCTTCAGTGTGAAGAAAAACAAGCTTTGGGTTGGTGTGTCCTGAGGCCTGCATCTCATGACCGTCTCTGAGCCGGACCGACCAAACACACACACACACACACACACACACACACACACAGAGCCGCGAGTCATTCTGGATATTATTAGGGAGTGCTCATAATCCCAGTGCTGCTGAGTCACTGCCTTATACAACAGCACTGCACTCGCGGCTTCCTGCCGTAATCTGATTGACTGCTGCATGCAAACACGCTAACAAACGGCATCACACCATAAACCGATGATTAATGCTGCGCTCACATACAGACGCCTCAGAGCGAGATTCGCTGTCTGAACAGGCTGAAAGTTTGATCTCATCAATCATTTAATTTGAGTAACGGCTGTTATAATAAATAAATAAATCAATACAGACATTTATGCATGTTTTGCAGTATTCAAAGTTGCTAATTTGTGATTAAATGGTTAACAAAAAACTGGAAATGTATTGCACAAAAATTTTAATCAAATTATAAATTTATCACAAAAATAAACATATATGGGTCATTGACAAATAAGGTTTTATTAAGTTTTATTAAGTGTTAACAATGAGATTATGTGGTTTTTATAATCAATTAACACTGATTTTGTCATTTTTTACAAGATGGACAAAATTTGTCAACAAAAAAGTCATTCGGTTTAACCGAAATTTTACCAAATTACACTTTTGGTTACACCAAATGACGATATTTTCAAACAATGCCAACAGGCTGATATCTATCTAGCAAAAGCACAATCAAACATTTTATATTAAGTACAAGTTTTTAAAATATTACAACATTTTCCATGTTTTATAGCAGTTGCACCGAATGACCTGATGTTTCGGGACATGCGTATGATCAAGTGAAATCATGAATTTATCAAATAGTTAAAAGAGAGTTCGTTACTTTGCTTTATGACCATGTGGTCCTTTGCAGGTGTTTGAATGATGTCACATCCTGTCACATGATATTGACCGCATGACTTGATCCAAAATGGTCCCTTTATATCGGTTACTCCAAATTACATCAATGAAATTAATTTTTCCAGACATTCTTTCTCTTAACAAACTTCTACACAACATTTTAACTGCATTTTGCACTATGTTGATATATGATGTTATAAAATCATGCCAGAATAAAAAAATATACATTTATTACATTTTAAGATATTTTAATCACAAATGAAATGGCTGTATTGGCCTTTGGACGGTTAAACCGAATGACCTTTTGACACTTCAAAATCTTTAAAATATCTTTATATGTAGAAAAATATAATTAAAACCTTCTGGATTCAATAAAAGAGATCAAGTTGTACTTCCTTACATACTTTGGATGTCGTATCTTTGTTTTTTATTATTATTATTAAGGCCTTTGGACAAAAAAATGACCCGTCACGTCATTGACCCTTATTTATATATAACCCAAACAACAAAAAAATAAAAATAAATAAAACGTTCATATATATTTTATAGTATTTAAGACTGCAAATTTACAGAGCCAAACATAACTCATGTATAAATATATATCGTGACCACAACTTAAGAATTTGTTCTCATTTTACCAAATCGTGCGCACAATATGATTAGTTCCCTCGATTTAGTAAATTGTGGCCACATTGTACCAATTCGTTCCCTCATTTTGATTTAACTGATTTCATTTCATTATTGTATTCGATTTAATAAAAAGAGGGAAGGAATTATTATATCGTGTGCACAATTCAGTAAATCGAGATAAATTATTATTTGGTGCACATGATTTAGTAAAACGAGTGTGAAATAATAAAAGTATATATATATATATGTGTGTTTTGTAGCATTCAAAGTCACTAATTTGCAATTTATTTGTTAAAAGCAATGTTTTTTACATAATATAAAATTAAAAAACAAACAAACAATGCATTTAGTGAATAAGAATCCAAATGTATAAAACATCAAAGACTTGAATATATTGTTTGTTACAGATTGAAGCTGTACGATTGCGGCTCATGACTGCAGGTTCTGTGTTTACGTGAGTTCATGAGGGCGTGGCCAGAAACGCTGCGCTCTGATTGGTGCTGAAAACAAGCCTGAACACAGCAGTGAGAAACACACGAGACGAGATCAGACAGGTCAGAGGAATGAGATGCACTTTTATAAATCACAGGCTGATCTACGCAAATACATGCATGAAAACACGCAAGAGTGTGTGTGCGGTCCAGGGAAAAGACCAGGGGTCACATGGGCCAGGGTCAAAGGTTGTGAGATTGAACTGAACCTCCGTGAGACGTCAGCGAGTCTGAGACGAGACCCAACATCACAGTGTCACTGAAACCGATGCTTTCCGCGGCAGATTAAACCAGCTCAATGATTTTATTGAGAAACCAGAGGAAACTTGCGTCAGAACAAGCTAAACTCTTTTGTTACAGGAAACACACACACACATAATCACACGTGCAACATCAAAGTAAACAGTTTTGATCAAAATTCAGACACGTTATTCAAATTCATTAATGAGAATGTCATGAAAATAATATTAAAACTTAAAAAAACAGGCTTGATTTTTAATGGCAAATATAATTTCTGACTTTCGTCTTTAGATTTGATGGCGATGCATGAGCTGGACGTGTTTCTGTGACATACATCTGGCAGCAGAGTGTGTGTGTGTGTGTGTGTGTGTGTGTGTGTGTGTGTGTGTGTG
>RJVU01042601.1:89152-108196 GCA_003731715.1 Anabarilius grahami | reverse complement strand
TGTAAAAGTTATTCCCAATTTTGAAATGGAATGATGAAAATGGGAAAGTTTTCACGCAGTTTTAGCGCCACCGTGTGGACATTGTATGAAGCGCACAAACACACAGGGCGTTATCGTGTGTGTTTGAGTACTCAATAAAGCATACATCTTTATAACTGGTAATTTAGTATTCATGAATGCGTTGGTGTTATTTTATTATGTATAATAATATTATAATATCATTAATATTAAATCATTGGGATAAATCTAATATTTAATTGTATTTTTTTTGTGTATGACTGATGTGTTTATTAGAATTATCACACTATTTTAACACTAATGAATTATTATAAATTACTCATAAATAATACAATAACACCAACGCTTGTAATACAATAACAAGCGCGAGGGCGGTACTTACGGTTAGAGCACGCCCACTGAGCAGCGCCCCGCCCACACGCGACGCGACTCTAGTCAGTGCGGATGATCAGCGCGCGCCGCTCACTGTCTCACCTGCACGCGACATGAAAGCACGTCCTTCCGTGATATCTGCGCGCGTGTGAAGCTCATGGAGGGCGACGGGTCCGGACGGGCTGCGGGTGATCCGGCAGCGGCTCCCGCGAGGCGTCAGGCGGTGAAGAGGCACCACCACAAACACAACCTCAAACACCGGTACGAGTTCCTGCAGACCCTCGGGAAGGGCACGTACGGACGGGTGAAGAAAGCCATGGACCGATCCGGCAGAACGGTGAGAGAGACTTAATATTCATAAACACACTGCTTAATATTAATGAGCTTATTATAAATCACTCATAAATAATGCGTCTTTAAAACTGGTCATTTAGCATTCACGAATGTGTTATTTATGAATAATATTATAATATTAAATTGAGATAAATCTAATATTTTAGTGTTTATGTGCGACTGATGTGTTATTAGACTATTTTAACACTAATTTATTATTATAAATTACTCATAATACAATTTACACCAATGCATTCAATAAATAAAGAATACATATTTTTAACTGGTCATTTATTATTTATGAATAATACTAAAATGTATAAGAGCAAATAAAACTTCTAACTGTGGAAATGTGTTTTGAATAATATTATAATATCATGAATATTAAATCATTGGGATAAATCTAATATTTTAGTGTTTATGTAGGCTACGACTGATGTGTTATTAGACTATTTTAACACTAATTTATTATAAATTACTCATAAATAATACAATAACATCAACGATTAAATAAATAAAACATACATCTTTATATCTGGTCATTTAGTATTTATGAATGCATTGGTGTTTTATTATTTATGTATAATATAATATCATTAATATTAAATCATTGGGATAAATCTAATATTTTGTATGTGTTTATTAGATTTATCACACTATTTTAATACTAATTTATTATTGTAAATAATTATTTATAATACAATTTACACCAATGCATTCAATAAATAAAGAATACATCTTTTTAACTGGTAATTTTATTATTTATGAATTATTTTATTATTTATGAATAATACTAGAATATATAAGAGCAAATAAAACTTCTAACTGTGGAAATGTGTTTTGAATAATATTATAATATCATTAATATTTAATCAATGGGATAAATCTAATATTTTATTGTATTGTTTTTGTATGATTGATGTGTTTGTTAGAATTATCACACTATTTTAACACTAATTATTATAAATTACTCATAAATAATACAATTTACACCAACGCTTTCAATAAATAAAGAATACATCTTTTTAACTGGTCATTTATTATTTATGAATTATTTTATTATTTATGAATAATACTAGAATTTATAAGAGCAAATAAAACTTCTAACTGTGGAAATGTGTTATTTATGAATAATATTATAATATTAAATTGAGATAAATCTAATATTTTAGTGTTTATGTGCGACTGATGTGTTATTAGACTATTTTAACACTAATTTATTATTATAAATTACTCATAAATAATACAATTTACACCGATGCATTCAATAAATAAAGAATATTATATTATTATTTATGAATAATACTAAAATATATAAGAGCAAATAAAACTTCTAACTGTGGAAATGTGTTTAGAATAATATTATAATATCATTAATAAATCATTGGGATAAATCTAATATTTTATTGTATTTTTTTTTGTATGATTGATGTGTTTGTTAGAATTATCACACTTTTATTATTATAAATTACTCATAAATAATACAATTTACACCAACGCATTCAATAAATAAAGAATACATCTTTTTAACTGGTAATTTATTATTTATGAATAATACTAGAATATATGAGTAAATCTCTCTAACTGTGGAAATGTGTTATTTATGAATAATATTATAATATTAAATTGAGAGAAATCTAATATTTTAGTGTTTATGTGCGACTGATGTGTTATTAGACTATTTTAACACTAATTTATTATTATAAATTACTCATAAATAATACAATTTACACCGATGCATTCAATAAATAAAGAATATTATATTATTATTTATGAATAATACTAAAATATATAAGAGCAAATAAAACTTCTAACTGTGGAAATGTGTTTAGAATAATATTATAATATCATTAATATTAAATCATTGGGATAAATCTAATATTTTAGTGTTTATGTAGGCTACGACTGATGTGTTCTTAGACTATTTTAACACTAATTTATTATAAATTACTCATAAATAATACAATAACGCTGTTGTCTTGTGGGGTTCCCCAGGGATCCGTCCTTGGCCCAATTTTGTTTCATTATACATGTTACTCTCAGGCACGGAGTATCTTTTCATTGTATGCAGATGACACTACCTTTGAGGAAACGGGTTCTCTTGAGTCACTACTGAGACGTCTACATGACGTTAAATCTTGGATGTTGCATAATTTTCTGAATTTGAAGGAAAGCAAAACTGAAATAATCTGGTTCGGACTCAAAACTCTTTTAACTTGAGCGAGTTCAGCTCTTTCTTTGGTGTCCAACTTGATAGTTCTTTGAAATTTGATAAATAGATCAGTTCAGTGATCAAATCTTGTTTCGTCTATGTAAGATCAATAGCAAAGGTTAAACGGTTTTTGTCCTCCAGTGATCTTAAAAGGATTATTCATGCTGTTATGTCTGTAAGACTACATTATTGTAACTGTTAGCCAAGTATTATTAAACCGTCTTCAACTGGTTCAAAATGAGACTTTCAACAGGCGCTCGTCACAAACAGCATTGGTTGCCTGTCCAGTACAGAATTGATTTTAAATGATTGATTTTAGTTTATAAAGCATTGCTTAGCACAACTTCTTCATATGCATAAACCATCTCGGTCTCTCAGATGATCCTAGGACCAGATTGAAATTGAGTTGGCGTGTTTTCGTCCTTCAGGTGGCCATAAAGTCCATCCGTAAGGAGAAGATCAAGGACGAGCAGGATCTGATCCACATCCGGCGGGAGATCGAGATCATGTCGTCGCTCAGTCACCCTCACATCATCACCATATATGAAGGTATATGAAGTGTTGTGTAACCAGATCGCTGGGATTCTTCTGTCACGCAAACCTCTTTGTTCTCATTATGTAATCGAGACAAACCCCAAAAAACGCTTTAGTGTGCTTCAGTGCACCACAATTACACCCCCGCTCATTAACATAACGTCTCATTAATGCCGTGTCAAAGAAATAGATGTTTTTCAACTAATATTTATAATTTATTACGATAATAACCCTGACCTTCATTGAGAAAATGTGGAATTATTTTGAAAAAATCCAGACTGTAAATGTGTTTGATCTTCTTGTGTTTCAGTGTTTGAGAACAAGGACAAGATCGTGATCGTGATGGAGCTGGGCAGTAAAGGAGATCTGTACGACTACCTCAGCGAGAGACAGCGCATCTCTGAGAGCGAGGCCAGACACTTCTTCAGACAGATCGTCTCGGCCGTCCAGTACTGCCACCGCGTGAGTAACACGCCACACCAGACGTCCTTCACATTCACATTTACATTTATGCATTTGGCAGACGCTTTTATCCAAAGCGACTTACATTGCATTATACTATACATTTGTATCCGAGTATGTGCAATCCCTGGGATCGAACCCATGACCTTGGCATTGCTAGTGCCATGCTCTAACCACTGAGCTACAGGAACGCTTTCACACGAGAGATGTGGCGACGATAAAGAGAGCATGAATGACACACTAGAGCGGGACGTGATTGATGTTAAAAAGTTATTAAGCACAATAAGCAGTGAAAAAGATGCACAGAAAACCACTTCTCTCAGCATGTGATCGCAAATTCACTTCTACTTCACGTCTTGTTGCGCTTGAATGGTTAAATATATACGCAGTTATGTCAAAATGGAGTATTAAATATGTAAAAACAGCTGGTTATATCTCGAGTGAATGTGAACAGTGTATCAGTATAATGGATCTGTGCGTTTGGTCTTAAAGTGACGGCAGCCTAATAAACCTGCTGCTCGGTGTCATTAATGTCAATCAAACAACAGAGGAAATAACTTACTGCTCTTGACTGAATAACTGTTTTAGCTCTAATAAGAATACATTTATATTTAATTCATACAGTGAAGACCTTGCAGTATTTTATTTTGACTATAAATATAGTCAAAATATTTTATTTTTATCTGATTATTCGATTTCTGTTAAATAAACCTTTTGTACCTGAAAATTTTAATTTGTTTAATTCATGTTTTTGCTATATTGTATTTGTCATATTTGTAAATTAATAGCAAAAATAAAATAACATAAATACTGCAATATATATATATATACCGTGAAATAAAATGTCTTATATTGTGAAATAAGATTTGTCTGTTCTAGTCTCAGAAATATTCAAGTCATTTAGTATTGAGATACGATTATAGTTATTAATAATTTAAGTTAGAATTTATTTTTTTTATATTTAGCTAAAGTTTTAGTCATTTTGTTGTGTTTTTGATGTTTTTTTTCTTAAATATGTCCATATAGGTTTTATTACTTGTAGTTATTTTAGTACATCAAGTTAAACTAACTGAAAAAAAAATGCCTTGGCAACTAGTTAAAATAAGTTTAAGATGTTGAATATTTAATTTCAGTTAAAATGTTTACTATGGCTGTGTTTTTGTTTTAGTTAACGATAATAACCCTGCTTTCCATATAGTCATTTTCTATTGTAGTTTAAAATACAATAAATGAAATATTTTGATTTAGTATAATTTCAGCAGATTTAAGCTTGTGTTGATGCTATAAAAACTAGTATTTAAAAGAATATCAGTCATAAAAATGTATCAGTCAAAAATTTTTTATTGTTGTCAAAGCTATATATATATATATAACTAAAAACAAAATTAAAACCATTAGAATAATTTACTAAAATTAACATTTTATTTCAGTTGCCAAAGCAGCATTTCTAATTTTTGTTGAGTTGAAGTATTAAAATAACAAAAATTAAAACTGGAATAAAAATGACTAAAAACTATATCGACAAATAAATAAACTAATAAAAATGACAAACAAACAAACCTAAACTTGCAATAAAAGAAAAAAAAGAATAAAAACGATTATAGTGTATTAATGATACTCGCATAACACTGATGTAATTTCTATTCTTTAATTTCTGGGGTATTTTACGTGTGTTATTGTCCCACGGGCAGTTTTAGGGTTTCAGGAACATGTTAGTTTTCACTGTCCGGCTTCACAAATATCTGTGAAACCAAAGGTCAGCAAGACTAAATATTAGTCAGGCGTCATGTGAGCATTTCTCATAGTCTGGAAAACTACCCAGAAGGCTCTTGTGTGCTGACGAGGGGTCGGAGAGAAACCCACCAGGACTTCACTGTGACACTGAAAGGATTGCATAACCCGCATTACCCTCCGCATGGCTGCGCAGCGTCTGAACAGATCTAGAGAGACAGTTGTGTTTCAGACAGACGTTCACGCTTGCACACGCTAATGCAGGAACACCCAGAGCTGCCTTCTGCCAAACCCGACAATAGCTACGAAAGAAACGCCGCACGCAACCGTTTCAACGGTCTGAAATGTCCGTGTGAACGACAAACACACCCAGAAGATGCAAAACTTTAGCACAAAAATGTATAGTTGGATATTCGTCTAACGTTTTTTTGTTACAATTTGTTCAGAGAACATTTAAAAAGAAAAGTTCCCATAATAGAATGATCAAATTTCAGAAAGTGTTCAGAAAACATTCAGAAATAACTTAATGGGAACGTTAAAACATATTTTTGTTAGCTGGGTGGTTACATTTCAGTTTAAAGCAGTATTTTGCATGATGGTAACGTTTCAGAAAGAGAGAAAGAACATCCCGTTATAGGCGAGGTGGAAGCGTCTTTGTTGCGATGTTAAATGAGGTGAAGGGACACGCGGTTCGCCCTCCTGCAGAGAAACACAATCATGCATGACTGGAATTCCACACACAGCTCAAATGCTCCCGCCGCGGCTTTATTTGTCACAGGATAAAAGAGGGTCGTGAAGCAGGTGATAGCGCTGAACTTGTTTCACAAACTGCTGTGCTGTCATTGTTTGGAAATGTTGAATCAGTTCTAGAGCAGAAATCAAAATTTTGGGGGATTTTGGAATCTGTTTGTCATCTAGTCTAATTATGAAAGTGTTTAAGAGTGAAACTGATGATAGTGTTTCTGTTGCTCAGGAAATTCCCAGGAATCTTTAGATGTCCCTTATCTAGGTGTCGCATCGTTTAATAAAGCAATAACTCACAGTGATTTTAGTACAAAACCCGTGATGCACTCGAGTAGCAATAAGCTTTTATAAAATAACACCATTAGCATTATAAAAACAAGATGCCAAAGTAAATAGATAACAACAATCAGAATAAACAGATCTTCATTAGACGGTTAATGTGGACCTCAAGTGCTTCGGCTTTGAACGTAGCTCATCTAGTCAAAATGAACCCCGTTTTACAAAAAAATAAAAAAGTGTAGTTTCTAAGGGTACATTTACACGACAACGATGTACCAAAAACGGAAGTTTTTCACATACAGATAATGTCAAAACGATCCCCGTTCACACGGATCTCGAGAACGATTAAAAACGCGGTATTCTGCTGCCAGGTCAGTAGATGGCGATGTCACTTTGTAAAGAAACACTTCGTGCCTATAGACTGAACACGCATGTGCATGTGTGTCACAAATTCACGTTTTTGTAGTTTACACGGAGACGATAAATTGTATCATTTTCAAAAACTTGTTTTCAGGGCCCCACTACGCCATTGTCATGTAAATGAATGTCCAAAACACATAATACGTTTTTCATTTTTAGTTGAAAATGCTGTTTTGTAAAGCGCCCCTAAGTATCTCTCTGTTCTTTCTAACAGAACGGGATTGTTCATCGTGACCTGAAGTTGGAGAACATCTTGCTGGACGACAACGGGAATATAAAAGTAAGTTCAGGAAATAATTAATGTTTAATTTGTAAGAGTTTTACATCTAGGTCAGTGCATGAATGAAGTCATTCTGCAGTCTTCAGACGTTGGGACTTTCATAGTCAATTTGAAACGTTATCTCTGATGTTTCTGTTTTCCCTGGTATTATTAAACAAGAGGCCATAAAACAATCACCCAATCGAAACTTGCATGAGATAACGGCATAAATCTACTTTCATTGTTTGAGCTCTAAAACTGGCACAGGATGACAAGTACTGACCGAAACCACTGTCTGTTTTTCAGATCGCTGACTTTGGGTTGTCAAACCTGTACCAGGGCGATAAATTCCTGCAGACGTACTGCGGCAGTCCTCTGTACGCTTCCCCGGAGATTGTGAACGGCAGGCCGTACAGAGGGCCGGAGGTGGACAGCTGGTCTCTGGGCGTCTTGCTGTACACACTGATTCATGGAGCCATGCCTTTTGACGGACAAGACCACAAGAACTTGGTCCAGCAGATCAGCACCGGAAACTACCGCAAACCCACCAAACCATCTGGTGAGGCCCTTATGAAACAAAAGATGCAACCGAAACTCAAGTGACCTCCTTTGAGTACTGTTTGGAAGTCCCCCTACATTTGAAGCGAGACACGGAACTGGTTTACTATATTTGTCAAAGGTCCAAACTTAGTAAACCAACAATACCATGTAGCTGTTTTATAGGTAGAGCTTATCTATTCCTAGCAGATAACGTTCTGAATTGTGTGCTTGCCATGTGTTGACCTTGGCAGCCTCATAAATTTGAAGTCAAGTTCACACCGACAGCAACTTTATTGCCGGAGGTGGTGTAGTCACCATGTTGTTGGCTGCAGTGGCCTTTTTCTTATCATTTACATTTATGCATTTGGCAGACGCTTTTATCCAAAGCGACTTACATTGCATTATACTATACATTTGTATCGGAGTATGTGCAATCCCTGGGATTGAACCCATGACCTTGGCATTGCTAGTGCCATGCTCTAACCACTGAGCTACAGGAAATCTCTCATGGCTTTCCTTTTTGTCCCTGCATATAGCAAATCATAGAGAACCAAGAAACTGCCCAGAGTAACATGAACTAGTCTTGCCAAACCTGTTCCTGGAGGCACACCAACAGCACACATTTTGACCGATCAATTTCAGAGGGCTGTTTCATAAAACAAGTTTACCAAATAAGATCTGATTCTTTTGAACCAAATCAACTGACAATAAATCAGACTTACTGAACTAAACCTGGATTATTTGGTAAACTTGTTTTATGAAACAGGCCCCAGGTCTTGGAGTCTCTACGAACAAGCTGATGAGTTTAATCAGGCGTGTTTGATTGGGAAGAGTTGAAAATGTGTACGTTTGGTGTGTCTCCAGGAACACGGTTGGGAAACAAAAAAGTATCTTGCATGTGTGCTCACATGCTTCATTCCCATTAGTAGTCAGCATACTATATTGTTGATCATTTGCATAGTTACATAACACTTTGAAACTGTGCCACATTGCTTGGCATCACATTGCCAGCAGTCGTTCACATCGCCAACTCTCTGTGACATTGTAGACCAGGGGTGTCCAACTTCTGGAGAGCCACTTTTCTGCAAAGTTTAGCACCTGTCTGGGAGTAACCCTGAAAACCTTTATTAGCTGGTTCAGGTGTGTTAAATTGGGATCTGTTGGAAGGTGGCCCTCCAGGAGCAGGATTGGTCATCCCTGTTGTAGGCATTCAATGCTAATCCTCTTTGTCGCCCCACAGATGCTTGTGGCTTGATCCGCTGGATGTTGATGGTGAACCCTGAGCGCAGAGCTACGCTGGATGAGATTGCGGGTCACTGGTGGCTCAACTGGGGCTATCAGCTCCCTCTACAGGCTCAGAATGAGACTGCAGCTGTGCATCAGGGGTCGGGACACGTGGCCGCTGCGTGTCAAACCGGCGGTCCGACTCGCATCGCAGACTGGCTACGTCGCACCTCTCGTCCTCTTCTGGAAAACGGTTCTAAGATGCGCTGCTTGTTGCGGACAGGTGGGGCCGCTGGGGGAGAACCGATCCAGCGACAGCGCTCCATACGCAGGTCGCGCAAAGAAAACAACGTCTCGCAAACCATGCAGGAAGCTCCTCGCCCATCTAAAGGCATTCTAAAGAAGCGGGGCAGCCTAAAACAGAAAGTTCCCGGTGACTCCCAGACTACACCCTTGGAGGAGAAAAGCCCAAACACTTTGGCAGCATCTGTTCCACCTCCACCTCCTAAAGGCATCCTGAAGAAGCCTTCGGAAGGTGAGTCAGGCTATTACTCCTCATCCCCGGAGAGCTCCGGACAGACTCTTGGGAACCTGTCACCTGTGCAGCACCGCAAGGGCATCCTCAAACGCCATGGCAAGTTTTCCGGAGGCCTGCAAGAATTCGGCTCACTGGACCAGCTTTCACCCTCCTTACCCACGGTGGTCAACAGATCCCGACCGAGTGGAGC
This sequence comes from Anabarilius grahami, assembly GCA_003731715.1. Lineage (NCBI taxonomy): Eukaryota > Metazoa > Chordata > Actinopteri > Cypriniformes > Xenocyprididae > Anabarilius > Anabarilius grahami. The sequence goes on along the minus strand of RJVU01042601.1, from coordinate 98,340 downwards.
GATCAGCGAGGACAGCATCCTCTCCTCAGAGTCTTTTGACAGACTTGACCTACCTGACCGCGAGATTGCGGTCGCCCCTATGGAGCGTCCAGCAGGTCGACGGAGGATGCGAGGATGCGTGTCCGCTGACAATCTCCTTGACTTGAGAGAGGACAGGCGAGGGACTCAGCTCCAGGGACACTGGGAAATGGACATAGCCTGCTACCGTGCAGGAGTGTCCGATAGCGTGTTTTCAATCTCTGACTGTGAAAACGTCACTCAGACTTACAAGCAAGCCTTGGGAGCAACTGCAAGCTGAGATGAACGACGACTGTGAAGTGCAGAATCTGTCCGAGACACGACGCAAGTCGTTGTGCTTAGAAAGTTAAACAGGTTGGAAACAGGGAAAGTACTTGCCTGAGCAATGCCAGACGAATGCTGGTATGGGAACAGTTTCAGGCCAGGCAGGAAATGGGTCTTGACAGAGGACAGGAAGTCCTGTGCGTCAGACTTGTTTAGGACACTCATTTCATTCAGAGGGAACAGCAGTTTTTATAATAAAGACTTGATTTGAGAAAAGTGCCTTTTATTTTGTCAACTGCCCAAATGATGAACAACTAACTTGATATCTTTTGAAATGTTTGTGACTTTTACATGAGTGTTTAGGGTGTTGGCTAGTCACCAAAGATCCATTGTGAATTTAGACCATGATTGTTTTAAAGGTGAATATTGGTGGTAGATTACAAAAACGTACAAGGATACATACAAGGAAACCCAAAAGGTGTCAAAATGCAAAGATTGATTTAAGCGCTCTTTAAGATCGTTCCCGCCAATTTCTGACTTTTACAACATGCCATTAAACTGCTCAGAATTCATGGGCATGACAGATACAGCAAACTTTTGTCTGTTTATGACTTTATGTAGTCTGCAGATAGGAGTGTTTAAGCTGCTTCCACAAATGCATTTATTAAGGATGGTAAAATGCGGCATGACCTCGCAGAATAATTTTGAGAATGTGTAGAAATGGTGGGGTTTACTGTTCAGGGAATCTGGATGTTTACTTCCAATTGTAAAGGCAAGAATTATATTTCATTTGTTGCAATGATATTTGTCCATTTGAGCAGCAGTGTGATCTTTGCAGGGGTTTCATGGCTCGTGATAACCGAGGTTATGAGGTGTTTTTCTTCAGTTTGGTGTCATATTTGATTAGTTACTGCATGCTTACTTGCCAAAGTGCCTGATTTATCTGCCCTGATGTCTCTTTGAATCAGTGGACCAATAAAACAGAAGTTGAAAACATTGTCTGTTCTTGTGTTCCTATCATAATCTTTTGGAAAATAGTAAATCACTTTATCGTTGACTGTATTCCAGTTCATATTTATACACTATAGGATGCAAGAAATGTGCTGCAGTTTTTAAAAAGTGAATTTGAAAGTCTTCTGAAGTGGTAGTTTGACCCGATACCAGTGTTATTATAGTTAAGTAAAACTAGAACTTGAAATAAAATGTCAACTGAAATAAATATATAAAATGCTATATATATATATATATATTTCAGCTAGTTGCCAAAGCAACTACAACTTTGTCAAATTAAACAAACCAGAAAATTTAACTCAATAAAAACTAACTCTAAATATTAATAAAAACTATAATGGCATCTCACTGATACTCGATACTCACCCGAAAATATATACTTTTATATATCTTAATCATTTACAAAGCTTAATCAAATTATTAACCTGCCAAAAATATCCCAGATATATTTTACCCCAAAATAAAGATGAAAAGATTTTACATTAAGTCAATTAAGATTATTTTTACATTACATTTAAACCCCTTCTGCTAATTAGTATGCAAAAGTATTGATTATTTTAAACTGTAAGTATTTATCATGGTAGTATTTGTTGTTCTGAATTTAACTGTGAAAAATTGAATTTAATCGTGAAAGTGGACGAAAATGTGTTTAATTGTCATAAAAATTATCTCATGATGTAAAATAGATTTCGCTTTCTTAATGCAAAATAAATTTATTTGGATTTCAGGGTGAAATGTGATGTTTGTGTGTGAGATTGACCTGGTTAGTGATGAGTAAACCAGCATTCACCATCCTAATCTATGCTTTTTATTTTCACATATTTCAAGTTTACAATTGAGAAAAAGTGTATCAATTACATGTCAAAGAAGAGTGCGTTAAATTAATGACAGAAGCAGTGTGTGTGTGACAGGGCAATGCTGTATGTGCTTGAGTGCAGAACATCTGCTACGTTAAAAACTAACGCGAACATCGTCAACAAGTGCACCAGAACCGGCAACCGTCAGAAAGAGAAGGCTAGAGTTCATTCAAACTTGAGTGGTTCTGATGCGTCCACCTGTCACAGCGGGACGTCCTGACCCTGGAGCTCAGCTGGAGACGGCAGCGTCAGGTCGATGGTCTCGTCCAGAGCCGACAAACACTCGCGCAGAGACGTCTGAATCACAGAGACGAACTCAATCACGGTCCACACGGAAGAAAATAATCATGCTTTTGGTGAATCATAATTATGACAATGTTGAAATGATGACATAGAAAGTCAAAATCATGAGAATTTGTGTCAATTTCAACGTATGTAATAATTTCATCTTTTTGTCAGTTTCAACGTATGTAATAATTTCATCTTTTTGTCAGTTTCGACTTTGTTAATTTTAACTTGTCATAATTTAGATTTTTTGTCAATTTCGACTTTTTATGTCATAATTTCAACTTTTTGTCATATTTTAACTTTTTGTCAATTTCAACTTTTTGTCATAATTTCGACGTCAATTTCGACTTTTGTGTAATAATTTCAATTTTTTGCCATAATTATGACTCCTAATTTACACTTTTTGTCATAATTTAAACTTTTTGTCATATGACTGTCATAATTTTGACTTATGTAGTAATTTCAACTTTTTGTCTTAATTATGACTTTTTGTCAATTTCAACTTTTTATGTAATAATTTCAACTTTTAATGTAATAATTTCAACTTTTTGTCATATGACTGTCATAATTTTGACTTATGTAATAATTTCAACTTTTTGTCATAATTATGACTTTTTGTCAATTTCAACTTTTTATGTAATAATTTCAACTTTTTGTCTTAATTATGACTCATAATTTTGACTTTTTGTCATAATTTCAACTTTTAATTTAATAATTTTAACTTTTTGTCATAATTATGACTTTTTGTCAATTTCAACTTTTTATGTAATAATTTCAACTTTTTATGTAATATTTTCAACTTTTTGTCATAATGACTAATAATTTCGACTTTTTATGTCATAATTCTAACTTTTTGTATAATGGTTTTAACCTTTTTGTAATAATTTCAACTTTTTGACAATTATGACTCATAATTTCGACTTTTATGTAATAATTTCAACTTTTTGTCAATTTCAACTTTTAATGTAATAATTTTAACTTTTTGTCATAGGACTGTCATAATTTGGACTTATGTAATAATTTCAACTTTTTGTCTTAATTATGACTCATAATTTTGACTTTTTGTCATAATTTCAACTTTTAATTTAATAATTTTAACTTTTTGTCATAATTATGACTTTTTGTCAATTTCAACTTTTTCTGTAATATTTTCAACTTTTTGTCATAATGACTAATAATTTTGACTTTTTATGTCATAATTCTAACTTTTTATATAATGGTTTTAACCTTTTTGTAATAATTTCAACTTTTTGACAATTATGACTCATAATTTAGACTTTTTATGTCATAATTTTAACTTTTTGTCAATTTCAACTTTTTATGTAATAATTCTAACTTTTTGTCATAATTATGACTGTCATAATTTCGACTTTTATGTAATCATTTCAACTTTTTGTCTTAATTATGACTCATAATTTCAACTTTTTGACATAATTTCAACTTTTAATGTAATAATTTCAACTTTTTATGTCATAATTTCAACTTTTTGTCATATGACTGTCATAATTTTGACTTATGTAATAATTTCAACTTTTTGTCATAATTATGACTTTTTGTCAATTTCAACTTTTTATGTAATAATTTCAACTTTTTATGTAAAATTTTCAACTTTTTGTCATAATGACTAATAATTTTGACTTTTTATGTCATAATTCTAACTTTTTATATAATGGTTTTAACCTTTTTGTAATAATTTCAACTTTTTGACAATTATGACTCATAATTTCGACTTTTATGTAATAATTTCAACTTTTTGTCAATTTCAACTTTTAATGTAATAATTTTAACTTTTTGTCATAGGACTGTCATAATTTTGACTTATGTAATAATTTCAACTTTTTGTCTTAATTATGACTCATAATTTTGACTTTTTGTCATAATTTCAACTTTTAATTTAATAATTTTAACTTTTTGTCATAATTATGACTTTTTGTCAATTTCAACTTTTTGTCATAATGACTAATAATTTCGACTTTTTATGTCATAATTCTAACTTTTTATATAATGGTTTTAACCTTTTTGTAATAATTTCAACTTTTTGACAATTATGACTCATAATTTAGACTTTTTATGTCATAATTTTAACTTTTTGTCAATTTCAACTTTTTATGTAATAATTCTAACTTTTTGTCATAATTATGACTGTCATAATTTCAACTTTTATTGTAATAATTTCAACTTTTTATGTCATAATTTCAGCTTTTGCTCATAATTTCAACTGTTTATGCCCTAACTGTGATTCACCAAAGCATGATTGGTTTGTGCTGTGTGGATGAAGGTCCTCACCATGTCCAGGTCCAGGATGTTCCTCAGGAGCTGCAGGAGGCCGTCGGCGGTGAAAGTGTCTTTCTGGATGTTCAGTCTGACAACAGCCGCCGTCACACATGAGCAGGCCACCGCTGACGGAGTGAAGAGGGAGAACTTCAGCTCTGAAACACAACACAAAACTACATTCATTTTAAGGCAACAGTTCTGATCACAGTTGAGATTCATTCAGCCTTTATCGAGTGTTTCATCACTATTGTGTAAAAAATGGCAGATAAAAACGCTTCACGTGTGAATAACAAATCCCGTTTATTACTGATTCACCTTCCACATTTGTTCCTGTAAGGCTTTCTGACTTAGCAACAGTAACTAAAGTGGGTGGAGCTTGTGCTGAATGTCACCATCACAATGCAGATCTGACGCTTCAGAGCAGAAGATGCTGAAACTCCAGCGCAGGAGAACAAAAGCGGCTCATAATATCTGTGACGCGCGGCTTATACAGCCAACAAAGAGCAGGATCAGCGGCAGCGGCGGCGGACAGAGAAGCTGCTGACGCGTGCACGGCGAACTGATCTTCACATTGTGTGCGCGTGACGTACCCGTGGCGCTCAGGGCGATGTAGGAGTGGGCGTGTCTCCGTACGGCGGCGTGGTTCTGCGCTTTGAGCGGCAGCGCTTGCAGTAGCAGCTCCAGGAAGTCAGAGGGCAGCACTGAGGCCAGATCCCAGTTGAGCCGCGACACCACCAGCACCTCCCAGTCCTACACACACATTACATGAGGGAAAACAGTTCAAAGTTGAGTTTTCACAAGCCTAAAAGTGACGTATTTAGCTGGACAGTTTGCAAAGTGCTAAAAAGTGATGGGTCACATGACCTACCAGGATTTCTGGGACGGTCACGGCGTGGTCTGTGTAGACGCACAGCTTGGCGGCGCTCAGAGGAACCGATTCCCTGAGTTTGGAGGCCAGGAACATGCAGACGGTTCCCAGCAGCTGCAGATGGCATTTGCGCACGGGATTCTGGGACATGTACCTGTCCAGGTAGTGAACGGCCAGAGGAAACACCTCCTCCTCGCACTTCTGATCCTCACACACCTGCTCCAGAACAACCCGCATGATGAGTCATGATTCAGAATCATTCGAATCAGTGAATCAGAATATGAATCATAAGACATCATGAGATCAGTATTACAAAAGGTATTTTCAACTTTTTGTAATAATTTCAACTTTTTGTCTTAATTATGAATCATAATTCAACTTTTAATGTAATAATTCCAACTTTTTGTCATAATTATGATTTCGATCAAGATCAACCCGCATGATGAGTCATGATTCAGAATGATTCGAATCAGTGAATCAGATCAATCGATCAGTATGATTTGAATCAGTGAATCAGAATATGAATCATAAGACATCATGACATCATATTTTCAACTTTTTGTCATAATTATGATTTCGATCAAGAACAACCCGCATAATGAGTCATGATTCAGAATGATTCGAATCAGTGAATCAGATCAATTGATCAGTATGATTTGAATCAGTGAATCAGAATATGAATCATAAGACATCATGACATCATATTTTCAACTTTTTGTCATAATTATGATTTCGATCAAGAACAACCCGCATGATGAGTCATGATTCAGAATGATTCGAATCAGTGAATCAGATCAATTGATCAGTATGATTCGAATCAGTGAATCAGAATATGAATCAGAATTACAAAAGGTATTTTCAACTTTTTGTAATCATTTCGACGTGAATTTCGATTTTTTTTGTAATAATTTCAACTTTTTGCCATAATTATGACTAATAATTTAGACTTTTTATGTCATAATTTTGACTTTTTGCCAATTTCAACTATTTATATAATAATTAAAACTTTTTGTCATAATTATGACTGTCATAATTTCAACTTTTATGTAATAATTTTAACTTTTTGTCTTAATTATGACTCATAATTTCAACTTTTTTTCATAATTTCAACTTTTAATGTAATAATTGTAACTTTTTATGTCATAATTTTAACTTTTTGCTAATTTCAACTTTTTATGTAATAATTCCAAACTTTTTGTCTTAATTATGACTCATAATTTCAACTTTTATGTAATAATTGTAACTTTTTATGTCATAATTATAACTTTTTGCTCATTTCAACTTTTAATGTAATAATTCCAAACTTTTTGTCATAATTATGATTTCGATCAAGAACAACCCACATGATGAGTCATGATTCAGAATGATTCGAATCAGTGAATCAGATCAATTGATCAGTATGATTCGAATCAGTGAATCAGAATATGAATCATAAGACATCGTGAGATTAGTGTTACAAAAAGTATTTTCAACTTTTTGTAATAATTTCAACGTCAATTTTGAACTTTTTTGTAATAATTTCAACTTTTTGTCATAATTATGACCGTCAATTTTGAACTTTTTTGTAATAATTTCAACTTTTTGTCATAATTATGACTAATAATTTAGAATTTTTATGTCATAATTTTAACTTTTTATATAATGGTTTTAACTTTTTATGTCATAATTTTGACTTTCTGCCAATTTCAACTTATGTAATAATTCCAACTTTTTGTCATAATTATGACTCATAATTTAGAGGTTTTATATCATAATTTACACTTTTTGTCTTAATTATGACTCATAATTCAACTTTTTGTCATAATTTCAACTTTTAATGTAATAATTTTAACTTTTTATGTCATCATTTTGACTTTCTGCCAATTTCAAATTTTTATGTAATAATTCCAACGGTCATAATTTCGATTTTGATCAAGAACAACCCGCATGATGAGTCATGATTCAGAATGATTCGAATCAGTGAATCAGATGTATTAGACATCAATTGATCGTATGATTCGAATCAGTGAATCAGAATATGACTCATAAGACATCATATGATTCGAATTAAGAATTCAGATCTGATATCTACTCACCTGCAGCATCCACCCAGTTAATATTCGCCGCATGTACGGCAGGACGTCGGTCTGTTCGGTACCGGGTTTGATTATGTTCGGTCTCTCCGAGCTCAGCAGGTTCTGCCGGACCCGCGAGTCTTGTGTCAGAACCGCGTCTCTGAACGCCCGAAGCGGTCTGGACTTTACCTCAGAGCTCGAGTCCAGATCGACATGTTCGTGACAGAGTAACTCCATCAGAACTCGCGGGATTTACGCGTACTAAACTCTTAACACGCCTACAAACTATATACACTCTACATTTAGCCGAATTCATGTATAAAAACGCATTATTTCATTCAGTTTTAGTAAGGCTGGTGCGCGAGCTGCGGTTTTACCGCGCTCACGAGAATCTCAACGATCGTTGTGACGTCACATCGGCCGTGATCCCGCTTAAAGTCATAAAATAAAACCAACTTATTTTATTGAGTTTTTGGTCTTATAAATTCCGTTAATGATTATGAGAGAGAAAAATATCTAACTAAATTTAATAACATCGGCCTAAAACACATCAAATCCTTTCAGCTAACATCAAGCGCATTGCGATTTCATAAATCAAAGATTTGTCAAATAGATACCCCCTTATTATTAATAAAACCTAGATTATATACATTTATTTCACTCATCATGGAAGCAAAAGTCATTGAGAACAACATTTCATGTCAAGGTCAAGCGCTTGAATAAACCAAACAGATCTGGAGTTTATGATTTTTATTAAGTTCTAACCAAGTTTAGTCCAAAAATATGAACATAGCATCACTGCAAAAATGCAAAATATAATTGCGGCATAATCCCACATTTTATCGTCACGTTGTTCCAACACGTTATCAAAGTTCGCGGCTCAGTCGACGGTCATGGCGGGCGTGGCGTCCTCCAGGTCTCGCGCCTCGGAGTTCTGCAGTTCTCGTCGTATCTCGGCAGAAATCGACGGGTGCGTCTGAGCCTTCAGCAGCTCCAACAGCGCCTCCTTCTGTTCGGAGGACAGATCGGCTTTATAGCGCTGCACCAGCGTCAGCAGGCTCTGGTGCCACAGCACCGGCAGAGTCCGTTTGTCCGTGCGGAACGACAGGAAGTGGGCGACCATGGCGTCGAGCACACGGAAGGGCAGGGCGTATTTCTTATCCAGCAACAGCCGCAGGAAAATGCTGTTGGCTCCGTTATACTCCATCTCTGCCAGTTTCAGCATCGCGGCGCTGCAAAGAGGACGTAAATCAAGTGTTATTTCACACGGATCAGACACCACTTCAGAAGCGCTTCTGTGCCACCTGTTCATAAATGTGGCGTAAAGGCACAGAGGAGTTAAAGGATTAGTTCACTTTCAAATTAAAATGTCCTGATAATTTACTCTCCTCCACGTCATCCAAGATGTTCATGTCTTTCTTTCTTCAGTCGAAAAGAAATGAAGGTTTTTGAGGAAAACATTCCAGGATTTTTCTCCATATAGTGGACTTCACTGGGGTTCAACGGGTTGAAGGTCCAAATGTCAGTTTCAGTGCAGCTTCAAAGAGCTCTACA
>RJVU01042601.1:59739-83021 GCA_003731715.1 Anabarilius grahami | reverse complement strand
ATGCTCCGAAGCTTCCTGAAGCAGTGTTTTGAAATCGGCCATCACTATATAAGTCGTTATTTTGTTTTTTTGGCGCACCAAAAATATTTTCATCTCTTTATAATATTAATATTGAACCACTGTACTCACATGAACTGATTTAAATATGTTTTTAGTACATTAATGGATCTTGAGAGAGGAAATGTCATTGCTCAGGCCTCACTGAGCCATCGGATTTCATCAAAAATATCTTAATTTGTGTTCTGAAGATGTTACGGGTGTGGAACGACATGAGAGTGTGTAATTAATGACATTATTTTCATTTTTGGGTGAACTAACCCTTTAATACAGACTGGTGTATGTTTTGATCGTAGATGCTTTAATGTAAAGTATGTTACACGAACGTTTGTATGAACAGCTCGCTCTAAGCGGGACTCGAACTCGGGTACGCCGGCATGAGAGTCGGGCTCTCTAACGATCTCCAGTCATGAGATGAATACAGTAACACTCACCCAGTTGAGTCGCTGGCTGTTTTCTGGTTTCTGGAGCGAGTCCTAACTCGGTCTGCAGCTCGTCCTGCTGGATTCGGACCTGCTGCAGGATCTTCCGGGACAGTTTCTCGTCCACATACTCCTGCTCCTCCTCGTGAGTCCGGCTTCGGTTCTTCACGCGGCCGCTGCTCCGGATCGAGTCTCCCTGCAGGATCTGATCGGCCAGAGACACGCCGACACCGCTGCGCTGCGCGCCGCCTCTGCTCTTCTTCACCTTCGGCATTATGTGATGATGATGATGATGAATTATTATTATTATTATCAGCCCCGTTCTGACCTCATGACATGCAGCTGCGCGCCGAACACACGTGTGTCTGAAGCAAATGGCGCAGAAAGTGTGTATGTGTTTGTGAGGCTGATCTGAGATCAGATAAATGGAGCGAGCGCGGATCTCAGTCTCTCACAACAGCTGATCTCAGATCAGCGCTGCGTCACACTGTTTACTTCCGCTCACAGGAGCGGCTCGCAATCAACGTTTCGCCGCATTTGCGATCATTTTAATGAGTTATATAACGTTAGATATTTACGGATTTTTATGTACTGTCCATTTAAAGTTTCTCCAATTTAACTGATTTTGTTTTATTGACGAAAGCCGGATTGAACCGGAAGTAAATACGGGCTCGCGGAAGATCGCGGCAAAGAAATGGGTGTAACGTGGTGAGCAAAACACTTTTGTTTTCATATTATTGTATAATAAATTGTGTTTATACGTGTCGTTTTGATTGCTCTGGTGCTTATAAAACGATTCTAATATTTCGCGCTGTGCTGAATCCACCTGTATTTCATGTATAACCACGCAAAAAAAATATAGTTTAAAGAGATAGTTCACCCAAAAATGAAAATTCTGTCATCATTTACTCACCCTCATGTAGTTCTAAACCTGTATGAATTTCTTACTTCTGTTGAACACACAGGAAGAATGCCAGTAACCAAACAGATCTCGGCCCCCATTGACTACCATGTATTTATTTTTTGGGGCGAGATCTGTTTGGTTACTGACATTCTTCCAAATATCTTCCTAATATATCTATGTATACAGGTTTGGAACTACTTGAGGGTGATTAAATGATGACAGAACTTTCATTTTTGGGTGAACTATCCCTTTAAACTATGGTTTTTGAAGCAAAACAATGTGGTTACCATGGAGTAACTTTAATAACCATGTTTTTTTTATTCGCAGTAAAACCATAATTAAAGGGTTAGTTCACCCAAAAATGAAAATAATGTTATTTATTACTCACCCTCATGTCGTTCCACACCCGTAAGACCTTCGTTCATCTTCAGAACACAAATTAAGATATTTTTGATGAAATCCGATGGCTCAGTGAGGCCTGAGCAATGACATTTCCTCTCTCAAGATCCATTAATGTACTAAAAACATATTTAAATCAGTTCATGTGAGTACAGTGGTTCAATATTAATATTATAAAGCCACGAGAATATTTTTGGTGCGCCAAAAAAACAAAATAACGACTTATATAGTGATGGCCGATTTCAAAACACTGCTTCAGGAAGCTTCGGAGCGTTATGAATCAGTGTGTCGAATCATGATTCGGATCGCGTGTCAAACTGCTGAAATCACGTGACTTTGGCGCTCCGAACCGCTGATTCGACACGCTGATTCATAACGCTCCGAAGCTTCCTGAAGCAGTGTTTTGAAATCGGCCATCACTATATAAGTCGTTATTTTGTTTTTTTGGCGCACCAAAAATATTCTCGTGGCTTTATAATATTAATATTGAACCACTGTACTCACATGAACTGATTTAAATATGTTTTTAGTACATTAATGGATCTTGAGAGAGGAAATGTCATTGCTCAGGCCTCACTGAGCCATCGGATTTCATCAAAAATATCTTAATTTGTGTTCCGAAGATGAACGAAGGTCTTACGGGTGTGGAACGACATGAGGGAGAGTAATTAATGACAGAATTTTCATTTTTGGGTGAACTAACCCTTTAATTTTCGTAAAGATGTATGAAAATAACTATTGTTATTGGAAGGAATATATTACACAAACTGATATAAATGTACATTAATTGTGTGTCAGTGTGTGTCAGGTGCCCGTGGCCGAGGGCAAGAGCGTGCAGCAGACGGTCGACATGCTGCATAAAAAGCTGGAGCAGCTGGGAGCCGTTAAACAGGGGAACTTCTGGGTGGACTGCGAGACGTACCACGCAACGGGAAACGCCACCGGTAACCGCGTCACACTGCCGTGTGTTACCATGGAAACCACACTGCATATTACCATGGCGAAACGCTCTCTCTCTCCGCTGCAGGTCAGCCGTCGAAGCTGCTGTACGTGATGCATAACTCGGAGACGCCGCTGAGCTGCATGGCTCTGTTCGAGGGCGGACCGGGTCTCAGCGCAGACGCAAACTTTGACGTTCTGATGGTGAAACTCAAGAGTCACTTCCAGAACGCCAAAGGCCATAAGGTGGAGAGTCGCGGAGCCCGTTACCGCTACTGCGACTTCCTGGTGAAGATCGGCACCGTCGCCATGAGCTCCAGCGCAAGAGGGATTTCAGTCGAGGTTGTGATGCGTTCAGTGGGTCTCGTTCACTAAGTGTGAGCATGAAATCTGCGTACGAACAAATCATGAGTCGTCAATAACATTTATTCTAAATTACGAAAAAACATTGGAACAACTTAAAACAAACGTACGCCTGCAAGATCACTTTCATTCACTAAGTGTGCGTACTCATGAATGTGTACGTGAAATTTGTATGCAAACTTTTTTACGAACAAATCAAGAGTCATCGATAACTCTTGTACTACATGTTTCATAAATAACTTTCGTACTAACATTCTAAATTTATGAACAACTAACAACAAAATGCAAAATCACTTTAATTTACTAAAAGTGCGTACACACAAATTCTGCTTGCGAACATTTCATGAGCAAATCATGATTCATAAATAACTTACAAACTAACATTTACTCTAAATTTACGAAAAAAACGTAGGAAAAAAAAAAAAACGTACGCCAAGATCACTTTTATTCACTAAGTGTGCATACTCATGAATTTGTACGTGAAAAATGCATGCTAACTTTTTACGAACAAATCATGATACATAAATAACTTTCGTACTAACATTTACTCTAAATTTACGAAAACTAAGGAACAACAGAAAAACGCAAAATCACTTTCATTCACTAAGTGTGCGTACACACAAATGTGCGAGAAATCTGCATATGAACTTTATCACAAATCATGATTCATCAGTAACTCTCATACCAACATTTATTATAAATTACGAAAAAACGTACGCCAAGATCACTTTCATTCTAATTTTGCGTACTCGTGAATTTGTACGTGAAATAACTTTCATACTAACATTTATTGTAAATTTATGAAAAACTTAGAACTTAAAAAAAGTAAGCCAAGATCACTTTTATTCACTAAGTGTGCAAACTCATGAATTTGTCTAAGAAAAATGTATGCTAACTTTTTACGAACAAATCATGATTCATCAATAACTTTCGTACTAACATTTATAAATTACGAAAAAACGTACGCCAAGATCACTTTCATTCTAATTGTGCGTACTCATGAATTTGAACGTGAAATCTGCATGCTAATAACTTTTTTACGAAAGAATTATTCATAAATAACTTTCGTACTAACATTCATTCAAAATTTATAAACAAATGCAAATATCACTTTAATTTACTAAAAGTGCGTACACACAAATTCTGCTTGCGAACATTTCATGAGCAAATCATGATTCATAAATAACTTTCGTACTAACATTTATTCTAAATTTATGAAAAAACGTAGGAACAACAACAAAAAAAATACGCCAAGATCACTTTCATTCACTAAGTTTGCGAACTCATGAATTTGTACGTGAATAATGCATGCTAACTTTTTACGAACAAATCATGATACATAAATAACTTTCGTACTAACATTTACTCTAAATTTACGAAAACTAAGGAACAACAGAAAACAAACGCAAAATCACTTTCATTCACTAAGCGTGCGTACACACAAATGTGCGAGAAATCTGCATGTTAACTTTTTTACGAACAAATCATAAGTCATCAATAACTTTCATACTAACATTTATTGTAAATTTATGAAAAACTTAGAACTTAAAAAAAGTAAGCCAAGATCACTTTTGTTCACTAAGTGTGCAAACTCATGAATTTGTCTAAGAAAAATGCATGCTAACTTTTTACGAACAAATCATGATTCATAAGTAACTTTCGCACGAACATTTACTCTAATTTTACGAAAACTAAGGAACAACAGAAAACAAACGCAAAATCACTTTCACTCACTAAGTGTGCGTACACACAAATGTGCGAGAAATCTGCATATGAACTTTATCACAAACAAATCATGATTCATCAGTAACTCTCATACCAACATTTATTATGAATTACGAAAAAACGTAGGAGCAACTCAAAACAAACGTACGCCAAGATTACTTTCATTCACTCATGAATTTGTGTGAGAAATGCATGCTAACTTTTGATACAAATCATGATACATAAATAACTTTCGTACTAACATTTACTCTAATTTTACAAAAACTAAGGAACAACAGAAAAACAAACGCTAAATCACTTTCACTCACTAAGTGTGCGTACACACAAATGTGCGAGAAATCTGCATATGAACTTTATCACAAACAAATCATGATTCATCAGTAACTCTCATACCAACATTTATTATAAATTACGAAAAAACGTACGCCAAGATCACTTTCATTCACTAAGTTTGCATACTCATGAATTTGAACGTGAAATCTGCATGCTAATAACTTTTTTACGAAAAAATTATTCATAAATAACTTTCGTACTAACATTTATTCAAAATTTATAAACAAATGCAAATAGCACTTTAATTTACTAAAAGTGCGTACGCACAAATTCTGCTTGCGAACATTTCATGAGCAAATCATTATTCATAAATAACTTTCATACTAACATTTATTGTAAATTTATGAAAAAATGTAGGAACAACAACAACAAAAAACCGCCAAAATCACTTTCATTCACTAAGTTTGCGAACTCATGAATTTGTACGTGAATAATGCATGCTAACTTTTTACGAACAAATCATGATACATAAATAACTTTCGTACTAACATTTACTCTAAATTTATGAAAAACTTAGAACTTAAAAAAAGTAAGCCAAGATCACTTTTATTCACTAAGTGTGCATACTCATGAATTTGTCTAAGAAAAATGCATGCTAACTTTTTACGAACAAATCATGATTCATAAATAACTTTCGTACTAACATTTACTCTAAATTTACGAAAACTAAAGAACAACGGAAAACAAACGCAAAATTACTTTCACTCACTAAGTGTGCGTACACACAAATGTGCGAGAAATCTGCATATGAACTTTATCACAAACAAATCAGTAACTCTCATACCAACATTTATTATGAATTATGAAAAAACGTAGGAGCAACTCAAAACAAACGTACGCCAAGATCACTTTCATTCTAATTGTGCGTACTCATGAATTTGTATGTGAAATCTGCATGCTAATAACTTTTTACGAAAAAATTATTCATAACATTTGTACTAACATTTATTCTAAATTAATGAAAAACAGGAACTACTGTAAACAAATGCAAATATCACTTTAATTTACTAAAAGTGCGTATGCACTAATTCTGCTTGTGAACATTTCACAAGCAAATCAAGATTCATAAATAACTTTCGTACTAACATTTATTCTAAATTTATGAAAAAAACGTAGGAACTAAAAAAAAAAAAAAAACGTACGCCAAAATCACTTTCATTCACTAATTGTGCGTATACATGAATTTGTACGTGAAATCTGCATGCTAATAACTTTTTTACGTTAAAATGATTCATAAATAACTTTCGTACTAACATTTATTCTAAATTTATGAAAAAACGTAGGAACGACTAAAACAAAAACGTACGCCAAGATCACTTTCATTCACTCATGAATTTGTGTGAGAAATGCATGCTAACTTTTGATACAAATCATGATACATAAATAACTTTCGTACTAACATTTACTCTAATTTTACAAAAACTAAGGAACAACAGAAAACAAACGCAAAATCACTTTCACTCACTAAGTGTGCGTACACACAAATGTGCGAGAAATCTGCATATGAACTTTATCACAAACAAATCATGATTCATCAGTAACTCTCATACCAACATTTATTATAAATTACGAAAAAACGTACGCCAAGATCACTTTCATTCTAATTGTGCGTACTCGTGAATTTGAACGTGAAATCTGCATGCTAATAACTTTTTTACGAAAAAATTATTCATAAATAACTTTCGTACTAACATTTATTCAAAATTTATAAACAAATGCAAATAGCACTTTAATTTACTAAAAGTGTGTACGCACAAATTCTGCTTGCGAACATTTCATGAGCAAATCATGATTCATAAATAACTTACAAACTAACATTTATTCAAAATTTATGAAAAAACGTAGGAACAACAACAACAAAAAAAATACGCCAAGATCACTTTCATTCACTAAGTGTGCATACTCATGAATTTGTACGTGAATAATGCATGCTAACTTTTTACGAACAAATCATGATACATAAATAACTTTCGTACTAACATTTACTCTAAATTTTCGAAAACTAAGGAACAACAGAAAAACGCAAAATCACTTTCATTCACTAAGCGTGTGTACACACAAATTTGTACGTGAAATTTGCATGTTAACTTTTTACGAACAAATC
The DNA here is from genome assembly GCA_003731715.1 of Anabarilius grahami. Taxonomy (NCBI): domain Eukaryota; kingdom Metazoa; phylum Chordata; class Actinopteri; order Cypriniformes; family Xenocyprididae; genus Anabarilius; species Anabarilius grahami. The sequence continues at coordinate 75,775 of RJVU01042601.1, read as the reverse complement.
ATAAGTCATCAATAACTTTCATACTAACATTTATTATAAATTTATGAAAAACTTAGAACTTAAAAAAAGTAAGCCAAGATCACTTTTATTCACTAAGTGTCCATACTCATGAATTTGTCTAAGAAAAATGCATGCTAACTTTTTACGAACAAATCATGATTCATAAATAACTTTCGTACTAACATTTACTCTAATTTTACGAAAACTAAGGAACAACGGAAAACAAACGCAAAATCACTTTTCACTAAGTGTGCGTACACACAAATGTGCGAGAAATCTGCATATGAACTTTATCACAAACAAATCAGTAACTCTCATACCAACATTTATTATAAATTACGAAAAAACGTACGCCAAGATCACTTTCATTCTAATTGTGCGTACTCATGAATTTGTACGTGAAATCTGCATGCTAATAACTTTTTACGAAAAAATTATTCATAACATTTGTACTATTCTAAATTAATGAAAAACAGGAACAACTATAAAAAAATGCAAATATCACTTTAATTTACTAAAAGTGCGTATGCACTAATTCTGCTTGTGAACATTTCACAAGCAAATCAAGATTCATAAATAACTTTCGTACTAACATTTATTCTAAATTTATGAAAAAAACGTAGGAAAAAAAACAAAAACGTACGCCAAGATCACTTTTATTCACTAAGTGTGCAAACTCATGAATTTTTACGTGAAAAATGCATGCTAACTTTTTACGAACAAATCATGATTCATAAATAACTTTCGTACTAACATTTACTCTAAATTTACGAAAACTAAGGAACAACGGAAAACAAACGCTAAATCACTTTCACTCACTAAGTGTGCGTACACACAAATGTGCGAGAAATCTGCATATGAACTTTATCACAAACAAATCATGATTCATCAGTTACTCTCATACCAACATTTATTATAAATTACGAAAAAACGTACGCCAAGATCACTTTCATTCTAATTGTGCGTACTCATGAATTTGTACGTGAAATAACTTTCATACTAACATTTATTGTAAATTTATGAAAAAACGTAGGAACTAAAAAAAAAAAAAATGTACGCCAAAATCACTTTCATTCACTAATTGTGCGTATACATGAATTTGTACGTGAAATCTGCATGCTAATAACTTTTTTACGTTAAAATGATTCATAAATAACTTTCGTACTAACATTTACTCTAAATTTATGAAAAACTTAGAACTAAAAAAAAGTAAGCCAAGATCACTTTTATTCACTAAGTGTGCATACTCATGAATTTGTCTAAGAAAAATGCATGCTAACTTTTTACGAACAAATCATGATTCATAAATAACTTTCGCACGAACATTTACTCTAATTTTACGAAAACTAAGGAACAACAGAAAACAAACGCAAAATCACTTTCACTCACTAAGTGTGCGTACACACAAATGTGCGAGAAATCTGCATATGAACTTTATCACAAACAAATCATGATTCATCAGTAACTCTCATACCAACATTTATTATAAATTTACGAAAAAAACGTAGGAACGGCTAAAAAAAAATACACCAAGATCACTTTCATTCACTAATTGTGTGTACTCATGAATTTGTACGTGAAATCTGCATGCTAATAACTTTTTACGAAAAAATTATTCATAACATTTGTACTAACATTTATTCTAAATTAATGAAAAACACAGGAACAACTATGAAAAAATGCAAATATCACTTTAATTTACTAAAAGTGCGTATGCACTAATTCTGCTTGTGAACATTTCATGAGCAAATCAAGATTCATAAATAACTTTCGTACTAACATTTACTCTAAATTTACGAAAACTAAGGAACAACACAAAACAAACGCAAAATCACTTTCATTCACTAAACGTGCACACAAATTTGTACGTGAAATTTGCATGTTAACTTTTTAACGAACAAATCATAAATCATCAATAACTTCCATACAAACATTTATTCTAAATTTATGAAAAACTTAGAACTAAAAAAAAGTAAGCCAAGATCACTTTTATTCACTAAGTGTGCGTACTCATGAATTTCTGCATCTGCATGCAAACTTTATCACGAACAAATCATGTACTAATTATTTTAAATGTAAAAATTAAGAACAACTGAAAACAAACGTACGGCAAAAAAATAAACTGCTCGCCAGAAGCACATTTTTTTCAGAATTTTTTTACCATGTGTAAAAAAAAAACTATTTTTATTGAGAAACCAATTTGTTTGCAAAATGATTCAAAACAGTCAGGCTGGCCTTTGTGTTAAGATTACATTAAATACATCGATATTTAATCATATACAGTGAGTATAAGTAAGAAATGCTATGTTAAAGCCTGAGCTGTGAAACTTTAGAGGAAACTTTGTGTTATCGTACAGTGGCGAATATGATAATATAGTTACAGGCCTTTAAAAATACTCCAAATTAATTGACATTACATTCATGTGTTGTGGATGACCATAAACGTGAACGAGACCCATTGTCTTTTCCGATTAATCCAAAATAAGTTATTGTTGAGAAACGCATGATGATGTTCAGTAATTGAGGATGTCTGTCTGAAGGTGGAGTACTGCGCGTGCGTGATCCCTGGAGACTGCTGGAACCTCATGAAGGAGTTCATGCAGAGTTTTCTGGGCTCAAACACTCCCGAGCTGCCGACGGTGTTTACCAACAAACCCGAGGGTCTGTGCGTGCCGGTGGACTGCATGGACACCATGAGCCAGTACCTGGAGCTCTTCAGCAAAGTTCGCAAACAGCAGGTGATGCCGGGCAGCGGCGTGCGCTGAAACCTGCGTTACGCTTCACCGGAACTCAACGCAAGCAAACCGATGTCAGGAATTACTCGCTGCTTTAGAGATACAGACAGTCCTGCAAGGAGTTTGAGAGAGAGAACTTTATACAAGTGATGAGAATATTTCTTGTTTCTTTTGTGCTTGTAAGTAGTACATGAAGCATCTGTTCCTGCCTTTTTTAGTTGTAGATGCTTATTTTCTATGTGTACATTGGAATTTGTAAAATAAAGTGTTTACTTTGAATTGCAATCTTTATCAAAATAAAATCAATGTTAGGGTAGAAACGCAAACTTTTATTTTGAATCCGTACTTCGGATTTCAGCAAACGAGGCTTTGTTACGTCATAAAAGTTTCACAATATTAGTGGTTTGCCAAAAAACAGTGATATTTAATAGTCTCTTTAAAACACACAAAGCAAGCACTACAAATAAATAAAATAATACAAATTACACAGACACTTACTTCAAGGGTTAGTTCACCCAAAAATGAAAATTCTGTCATTAATTACTCACCCTCATGCCGTTCCACACCCGTAACACCTTCGTTAATCTTCAGAATGCAAATTAAGATATTTTTGATGAAATCCGATGGCTCAGTGAGGCCTGAGCAATGACATTTCCTCTCTCAAGATCCATTAATGAACTAAAAACATATTTAAATCAGTTCATGCGAGTACAGTGGTTCAATATTAATATTATAAAGCGATGAGAATATTTTTGGTGCGCCAAAAAAACAAAATAACGACTTATATAGTGATGGCCAATTTCACAAACAAATCATGATTCATCAGTAACTCTCATACCAACATTTATTATAAATTACGAAAAAACGTAGGAGCAACTCAAAACAAACGTACGCCAAGATCACTTTCATTCTAATTGTGTGTACTCATGAATTTGAACGTGAAATCTGCATGCTTATAACTTTTTTACGAAAAAATTATTCATAAATAACTTTCGTACTAACATTTATTCAAAATTTATGAACAACTACAAACAAATGCAAATATCACTTTCATTCACTAAGCGTGCGTACACACAAATTTGTACGTGAAATTTGCATGTCAACTTTTTTAACAACAAATCATAAGTCATCAATAACTTTCATACTAACATTTATTGTAAATTTATGAAAAACTTAGAACTTAAAAAAAGTAAGCCAAGATCACTTTTATTCACTAAGTGTGCAAACTCATGAATTTGTCTAAGAAAAATGCATGCTAACTTTTTACGAACAAATCATGATTCATAAATAACTTTCGTACTAACATTTACTCTAATTTTACGAAAACTAAGGAACAACAGAAAACAAACGCATAATCACTTTCACTCACTAAGTGTGCGTACACACAAATGTGCGAGAAATCTGCATATGAACTTTATCACAAACAAATCAGTAACTCTCATACCAACATTTATTATGAATTACGAAAAAACGTAGGAGCAACTCAAAACAAACGTACGCCAAGATCACTTTCATTCTAGTTGTGCGTACTCATGAATTTGAACGTGAAATCTGCATGCTAATAACTTTTTACGAAAAAATTATTCATAACATTTGTACTAACATTTATTCTAAATTAATGAAAAACAGGAACAACTATAAAAAAATGCAAATATCACTTTAATTTACTAAAAGTGCGTATGCACTAATTCTGCTTGTGAACAAAACACTGCTTCAGGAAGCTTCGGAGCGTTGTGAATCAGCGTGTCGAATCAGTGGTTCGGAGCGCCAAAGTCACGTGATTTCAGCAGTTTGACACGCGATCCGAATCATGATTCGACACACTGATTCATAACGCTCCGAAGCTTCCTGAAGCAGAGTTTTGAAATCGGCCATCACTAAATAAGTCATAATTTTGTTTTTTTGGTGCACCAAAAATATTCTCGTGGCTTTATAATATTAATATTGAACCACTGTACTCACATGAACTGATTTAAATATGTTTTTAGTACATTAATGGATCTTGAGAGAGGAAATGTCATTGCTCAGGCCTCACTGAGCCATCGGATTTCATCAAAAATATCTTAATTTGTGTTCTGAAGATGAACGAAGGTCTTACGGGTGTGGAACGACATGAGGGTGAGTAATTAATGACATTATTTTCATTTTTGGGTGAACTAACCCTTTAATGGGAAGTAATGATTCGTAGATTACTCTTAATTTATTACACTTTCATGAAAACATTTGCAATCTGTCTTGTGAAAGGCGTCATGTTTGAACTGGTTCTGGTTTTGCAAATCAGTTGATTCAGAGATTCAATCGCTAAAAGGTCCTGGTACAATTTTTTCTGAATTGTTTAATTCGCCAAAACGAACACAAAACAGTCAGATTTCGTTTTAAATAACGACACCCATCGGTTCTTTGATTTCGCTTGAAGAATGTCTGATGTTTGAAAACCACATTTGCATTTAACAAACGCCTGCAGAACAGATGAAGGCGCAGATAATTGGCTAGAAAATACCAATTCATTTGAATATGCATGAGCAGAACACACTGTGGATGATTTCCAATTAACATGCATATAAAATAGGATCTTAAAATCACAACTGACAGAACATGAAGGACATACAATATGTTTAGCACTGAATGTTCCCATATGATTTTACTTTTTTGGGGGGAGGAACCAAAAAAGAACTTTTTTTTTTTTTTAAGTTAACCAGAAACTAATCTTCCCATACTACTCTGGGAACCAATGTAAGTTGAAAAAATACAACATGCGACAAGCCGGTGCTAAGCCGAATTTCAACCCCCTGCCAAATGATTACCCCTCTTGTTGAAGTCACTACCTGATTGCCTAATCTTAACCACACCCCTAATCCTAACCCCTCCCCCACACCAACTCCTAAACTTACCAATAGAGGGTATGCATCGACGTCACTTTCCCGCCGGAACGCGCTCCCTCAGCTGGACTGAGTGGCAAAAGAAGCTGCTGGGTGACTGGATTTAATAGAGGAAACTGCGAAAACGCGAGTAAAACAAACGATTACACTAAAGTTTGGACTCGAAAGTGTTTCTTACAACTTGTCAAATAAACCTAATTCATGGATATTGACATGCAGCCAAGAGTCGAGTTTCCTGACATTTATATGTGCCTGATTTCGACGCCGGGGAAACACATAAAGCAAATCTGCCTGTGAATATTTTATATAACTACAATATAGGCAGGTTTAAATCCGAGTGATCACTTATATCAATGTTATATTGTCCAGCCCTAAAACATATAGTTTTATAGTATAGTTTTTGTCTGTTTAAAAACACCCAATTATGCAGAATATAAGATGGAAAATATTTAATTGATGAGTTGTCAACATAATATATAACAATACAATATATACGGTATGATTTTACCTCAAAATCCAACAATTTGACACAAAATGATAACTGCAAATCCATGTTTCTCTGCTGGAGTCCAGCTGTTTCTGTGAATTACAGTGATCCATTTGCTTCTTTTTCTGTTGCTTTCTGCATTTTTTAAAATATTTACCTCAGGTTTTGTGTCAAAGCTGTTTGTACAGTCAATCGCAAAGCTCTTTCCCGTTTTGGAAGTGTTTTGTGTGGTTTTCGCGACATTCACGCTGAAAACCAATGCTGCCGCTCAGTCTTTTGCCACTCAGTGGGCGTGACCGCAACGGTCGACGTCACGTGCATACCCTCTATACTAGGGGGGTAATAGGCAGGGGGTAAAAATTTGGCACAACACCGACACTATAGTAATTCTGGGACATTCACACATTCACAACATGCGATTACAGTGACTATGAAAACACAAGAACCCATTTCACTCAATTTTACAATCTCAGTCAGTTCAAACTCTACAGGCTCGATCTGATTTGACTACAGTCGCAAAGCATGCTGGGTAACATTCTCATTGCGGAAACGTGTACTTTACCATAAACTGTTAAATCCACACCTTTGTTTATTAGTTTAATAAGCACTTGCTTATAATCTTAATGTAAAATAAATCTAATCATGATGTGGACAAGGTTAATCTGTTCATCTGACCCCGCCTCTGGAGCTTTAAAACCTGACGGACGTCTCCACAACCGCATGAAAAGCCGGCTTAAAAGCGCCACAGCTCGCCATCTCGACCAATCAAAACAAGGTCGCTAGGCGATTGATCGCTCCTCAGCCAATCAGAGCGCAGTGACGCCGGCGCTGGGCGAGTTCGGTTGAGCCGAAAATGGTGACAGCTCGCGCGTGCGGATGATGGCGGTAAATAACAGCCGAAAGCGAGAGTAAAAAAAACAAAACAAAAAACACGTAAATATTAACCGCGATTTTACTCATCAAACACATTTACCGGCTGATTCCCGGAGGACTCGCGCGGAGGGACCGATTAAAGCTGATCGGTGGGTTTTCAGTGTGAGTTTAGTAGCTGCAGCTCTTGCTGGTTTTTGTTCAACGGATTTAAAGTAACAGATCTCTCGCGCCGGTGTAAACACGCGCCGATCAAGCGCCGGGATCAGAACCTCCCGGATCCGCCGCTACCGCGGATTCCGCGTGTCTCCCGGCGGAGCGTCTTTTGTTCTGTAAGTAGCGCTAGCGGGTTAGCACACACACACACACACACACACTCATTCATACACAAACATTCAAACAACAGAGACAGACACACACTCATAACACAATAACACACACTTACAACACGCGCACACAGCAAGACTCAAACACAGAGAAACTCAAAATACTAAGGAAAGGCTGTATACACACACTCAATGCACAACAAACACCCAGCTAACAAAAATATTAAGTTATGAAAACATTTCTCAATGTTCTCAGAACGTTTTAAATGTCTTAATGTTTTTTCTTGGTTATTGCGAATGTTAAGCGAACGTTCTTCAACAACTAGACTAAAACATTTGAGGAAAAACGCTCCACGAATGATGTATTAATAATGTTTTTGTGCTAACGTTATTAAAGCCCGGAAAACTTTGAATGAACGTTCTATTACTGGAAGAATGTTTGTTCATAACTTTGAGAGAACCTTGCCGGAACATTAGCTAAAGTCTTGAGAACGTTCCATGTTAGCGGAGCAGTCATACACCCCTTCAAAACCAGTTCATTCCCCTCACAGGAACAGATGTTGCTAAGATCAGGACTGAACCGTTTGATGGCACTGATTTCACTTTTGTTTGTTTCATGTTCAAGTTTTGGGTGTAAATAACGTGCGTTTCTCGTCCACAGTGTTTGTTCGGCATTATGAAGTCCTTTAAACTGTACAGCAGCAGGACACGTCCGCTCTGATGCTGAAGCTCACCGTTTCTCACAGTGAGTCCTTTAAAACATTTTGCGTATAGTAGGAGTGTGACGAGATCTCACGATATTAAAATGTGACGAGGACGTTTCGAAAAGCCGTCTCGCGATAACGCCGTGGCGGAGCGTGAGGGTGAAATTAGAATAGAATATGCCACCGCTATGTTTACATTACGGTACCCACCGCGGCACCGCATCCACTGTCATTTTGCTTTTTTATAGAAATAAAAACCATCTAAATCAGTTAGTTGGATAACTGTTGCTTCAGTTGTAAACTATTGTAAACGTCCAGCACGAGTTACTCTCGTCACGTGATCAGTGAACTCTGATTCCTGCTGCACTGAGTGCAAGGCGAGATGACTGACAAGACCATGGCGGAGGATTCTTTGCACAACAGGCCTTAAGCGTCTGATAAATGCCTTAACTTGTAGAATGCACGCTCAGCACCGACGCTCCCTATACACAGAATGTGCGATCGTGAATTCGAAAGCACAAGGTGAATTAGAAAGCAAAAGTAAAACGCGAGCTCCTTTGTGCGCGCAAAGTAGGCTACATACAATAGCCTGTCTCCCAATATCAAACCTATCTTAGGCTGGGCTGTGTAGTTGAAACCACCTTAGTTCTGGTCTCGGTTTGCACTTTGAATATTGAGCGAGTACTTTGAGAGAGTACTATTATTGTTGCACCTAATAAGACTAAGAAAAAACTGTCCGAAAAAACAGAACCGCCACTCCCTATACAGAATATGTGCGATCGCGAATTAGAAAGTACAAGGCGAATTAGAAAGCAAAAGTAAAACGCGAGCTCCTTTGTGCGCGCAAAGTAGGCTACATACAATAGCCTGTCTCCCAATATCAAACCTATCTTAGGCTGGGCTGTGTAGTTGTAACCACCTTAGTTCTGGTCTCGGTTTGCACTTTGAATATTGAGCGAGTCCTTTGAGAGAGTACTATTATTGTTGCGCCTAGTAAGACTAAGAAAAAACTGTCCGAAAAAACGGAACTGCCACTCCCTATACACAGAATATGTGTGATCGCGAATTCGATAGCAAAAGTAAGATGCAAGCTCCCTGGTGCACGCAAATTAGGCTGCATACAAAAGAAAGGTCTGAAGAGACTTGTGTGAAATCATACAGGACAGAAGCAGACAGTTGAGTTTGTGGCAAAACCTTTTAGAGTGCTTGTATATTGAATTTTGTCATTGAGGATTTCTTAATAATACTGTGCAAAAATCTTCTCATCTCATGTCTCGTCACACTCCTAATGGATAATGTTGCTTTTGATACTGACATGTTGCACTGAAACTTGCATCTTTCAGTCATCAGTCAGTAAATAAATAAATAGAGTAGTAATGCATTACTTACATGAAATAATACACGTTTGTACATTGTTGATTAACAAATTTGTAAGCAACTTCTCTACGTTGTCCTCAGGATGAGTGCGGTCATGGCGTGTGGTTCCTGACTCCGAGTGCTCATGCGTGTTGGGAGACATGGATCGCTGTAAGCATGTGGTGCGGTTCCGTTTGGGCCACGGCCACTCCATCCTCAACCCGCAGATGTGGCGCTGTGTGGACTGTGGCACCACGGAGTCGGTATGGGCTTGTCTGAAGTGCTCTCATGTAGCGTGTGGCCGCTACATGGAAGAACACTCCCTGAGCCACTACCAGCAGACGCAGCACCCGCTGGCCATGGACGTACGTGAATTGGACGTCTTCTGTTTTGCGTGCGGAGATTACGTGTTGAACGATAACGTTGAGGGTGACCTGAAGCTCCTCCGAGGGGCTCTATCTACCGTCCGCAGCCCTGGTCAGCGCTCCCTGCGGTCATCAACAGCCGATGGCAGTCTTAGAGTGTGCGAGGTTGTGCGGGACGGCGTGGAGCCACGTCTGCCCATGCAGACGGCGTTGTGGCACAGACGGAAAACTCTTCTCCAAAGTGCCCTGCGCCACTGGCGGAGCCGGCAGCAAGAGGAACAGAGGAAGCGCGAGGAGAAGCAGGAGCAAGAGCGGGAGGAGAAGCGACGACAACGCAGGGAGGTCAAGAAAAGGCTCATGGGAGAACTAGCCAACGTCCCGCCGAGGAAAAGCGCGCGGCTGCTCACCCAGGCTCCACGTCCAACGCTCGCCCTCATCCCTCGTAAGTTCCGTGACCCTCCGGAGCGAGTCCCTTCGGCTCCCAAACAGTCCCTGCTGTCGCTGTCCAACAAGCCTCTTTCGCGCAAACCGCTCCGCAGCACGGGGCGATTGCACCGATATCACGCCTCACAGTCGTCGCGCCGCAGGAAACTTGCGCCCGGAGTCACGGGACTGCGCAACCTCGGGAACACGTGTTACATGAACTCCATCCTCCAGGTGCTGAGTCACTTGCAGAAGTTCCGGGAGTGTTTCCTCACACTGGACCTGTGCGAGACAGAGGAGCTGCTTGCCAAGACCAACCAGGGTGTGGTGGGCGGGACCGGGGCCCTCACTGCGCTGGGCCGCATGGGGAGGGCGAGCGGAGGCGCCTCGCCGGGCAGCAAACAGAACGTCCCGCCCAGTCTGAGCTCAGCAGAACTGGTGCAACCGAAAGAGCCGCGGTCCTCATCTCGGCAGCAGATGTCATTGTGTCACGAGCTGCACACGCTCTTCAGGGTCATGTGGTCGGGTCGGTGGACGCTGGTGTCTCCGTTCGCCATGCTGCATTCCGTGTGGAACCTGATTCCAGCGTTCCGCGGATACGACCAGCAGGATGCGCAGGAGTTCTTGTGTGAGCTTCTGGATAAAGTCCAGCAGGAACTGGAGTCGGACGGACCCAGGAAACACTTCCTGATCCCCATCACGCAGCGGAAACTGTCCAAACAAGTCCTCAAAGTGCTCAACACTATCTTCCACGGACAGCTGCTCAGCCAGGTGATGTGCAACTTACCCTTTTTAATGCATTTAGGCCTTTGGGTGTATCAGGTATCGGATTTGCCTGTAATAATCCACGTTTCTAAACTGAACTTCCGATGTCCCTGCAGGTAACGTGTCTGTCCTGCAAGCGCAAGTCGAACACGGTGGAGCCGTTCTGGGATTTGTCTCTGGAGTTCCCAGAACGATACCACCGGATGGAGAAGCCCAGCGCTGCGACCTGTCAACAGAGCTGCTCCCTGTCAGAGATGCTCGCCAAGTTCACGGAGACGGAAGCTTTGGAGGGCTGCATTTACGCCTGCAACTTCTGCAACAGTAAGTTCCATCTTTCCTACAGACGTCAAGAATTGTTCTTCCTTCTAGTTGTTGATGCATTTATCAAAATTTCCCGTTTCAGGAAAGCGCCGTAAATCATCCCATAAGCCCCTGTCTCTTTCAGAGGCCTGTAAGCAGTTACTTATCTGCCGTTTACCTCAGGTGCTGCGGCTACACCTCAAACGCTTCCGGTCAGTCAGAACCCTTCCCGTGTTTTTACCTTGTTAGTTTGACCACACCTTGTCCTAACAATTTAGTCCTTGTGTTTCCAGGTGGTCCGGTCGGAACCACAGGGAGAAGATCGGCGTCCACGTGGCTTTTGATCAGGTCCTGAATATACAACCATACTGCTGCTCGGACGCCGCTTCGATGCAGCAGAGAGAAGCCTACACCTATGACCTATCTGCTGTAGTGATGCATCATGGGAAAGGCTTTGGCTCAGGGCACTACACGGCCTACTGTTATAACACTGAAGGAGGTGAGTCACAGTTCTCGAGTCTAGGGTTTACAATTGGTATTAAAGCAATCCTTGCTTTTGGCATGCGTTGTTTTACATAGTAATTGCGTTTGTCTTGCAGGTTTCTGGGTTCACTGTAACGACTCCGAGATGAACGTGTGCAGTGTGGAGGAGGTGTGCAGCACTCAGGCCTACATCCTGTTCTACACACAACGCTCCTCTTAGACCTGTCTGTCTATCTCTGTCTCTCGCTTTCTTCTCTCTCTACCCATTTCTCTCTGTCTCTCATTGGAGGTCTGTTCCTGACATCAGCAGTGAGACTCAGAGATTGATTGGTCTCTGCTGGCACAGTCACACTTTACCCAGGGCATTCAGGACCAAACTACACTCAACCTGCAGGGTCCAGAACAGCAGGGACACACACACACAGAAATACTGAAGTCCCTTTGCTGTCGAAGAGAGAGACAGATGGACGCTCATCCTGGAGACAGCAATATGATCATCATCACACACACTCTGAATCAGGAATTCTTCACCTTTGATACTGCGACTGTTTTCTACTCTCTTTCTATTTGGGACGAAATTCAGGAAAACAGAAAGCCTCTTCATTTACATCAGTGGTAAATGACTGAACAATCTTATGACGCTGAATGTCTTTGTGTATGTGTATGTGTGTGTGAGTGGAAGGGTGTGACTGCTGACCTCTGACCTTTGTCCTGTATTGTGAGAGCACCTGTTATCAACTTTATTGATCTTGTGGGATCTTCCTGATGATAGTGAATAAAGAAAAAATCATGAAAACTTGTGATGTTTGATTTATATTTGATGCGCATATCATTGCTGATTGAGTATAGAGAAAAAAAGTTTTGAAATCTAAAACCATTTGAAACAATCTCTTAATCTTGTGTAATTGGTATACTTAAAATATTTGTATGTTTAAACATTAATTTGTCACTCTAAAATAAAGTCTATTTAAGCTTAATAAAATACCAAATTAAATATTTGTTTACTTACAATAATGGAGAACCTTGAACAATTTATTGATAAATTATTGAAATATTTAGAAACTTTGGGTGACTTTTAAGTCAAAGGGGTTCAGATAACAAAAACATTTGGGAATTTCTGGTGTCATTTTAAGCTTAATAATAGCTTTGTTAAATAAGGTCATGGTTAACCACCCATAAACAGTAAAAATGGCAAACTGTGAAAGGTTGTATAAACACCAAAGCAATTGTGTGTAATGTGAATACAAAATACATAGACCTACATTAAAAATAAACTAGTACCAAACTCCTCAGAAAACGTAACAGAATTATCCAGGAACAGAATTTACTTGCTATTAAAAATCTGAATTAATATTATGAACCTCACATTTGTCAAATCCAGTGACTTTTTCCTCTTCAGAAGTGCTGACTGTAGTTGTCTAGAAATATTGGTTCAAACTGGACTTTTTGTAATTTGAGTAGCTTTCCTGTCAGTCTGACGTGAAACTTACCGTTATGAAAGCGCGCGCCATTTTAGCGCCTAAATTACCTCAGACGTTCAGACTCGGTAAACGGTCCGTCGACTAGATTATGGTAAGTTTATCTCTATTAATTGTGAAAATGATCGATTTATAAAGCGTTTATATAAGCGTACAGCCTCTGATATTACCCATTCTGTCCTCGTTCCTTTTTTCCGGGCACAGTTTGTCAGATCAATCTTATTTGCATAATGTTAATTAAAGGGAGCTGCTTCCCATTAGAAAGATAATGAGGCTCCTACCGACCGCTGTGTAAAACCTTCATCTGAGCGCCAGGTGGCGCCGTTGAGTGGGTTTTAACACGTCGATCATGCAGTAAACCGAGCAATTTATTCATCGCCGATAAACTACATCACATCTGCTGATTTATAGAGTAGGAATAGGTTTGTTACCAACTCAGAATCATTAACCTAGTAAAAAGTAGACGTATGCTGTGTTGTGGATCATCACGAATCAAGTTGCTGATTATCATATTCATCTATTCATCATTTTGAGCCTGAAGCAGGTCTCAGTGTAATCCATCCTGGGATTAAAGAATTTGATCTGGATTAAAATCTGCATCTGAATTACAGCAGCAGATTGTCGCACCAATGCAAAAAATATGTTCACTCAAAATAATAAAAAGAAAAAAGGTAATACAATTCCAATAGGGTCTTCGCACCATAATGAAAGCAAAAGCCTATATTTGCAAATGTATTTATTAAGAATACAGTGCTGTTGTGATTTAGCAAACGGGTAGAAACATGAGAAATGTGATCAAGCCAATGGAGCGGGTTACACTATTACTGTGTTTACAAAAATGTTCTGATGACGGATGTAGTTGATTCTGATTGATTCTTGACTACTGACGTTGCGTTTCTGCCTTTTCACCCTAGTCAAATATCACTTAACAACACACAAAGTAAAATGACGATGTTTCGCTCTCCTCCGTAATGAGATATTTCATATATAACAGACACTGAGTTCCACAGAGACAAAACAAACTAAACGCAACACAGTTTTGGTGTCAGCATGTCAAAGTTCCTGCGGCAGTGAAGATGTTTGGATCTGAAATGTGACCGTGTGTTGGTATTAAAGCCATGCATCAGCAGAAGACCATTCTCTGGACTGTCCGCTCTAAGAACCAGTTTTAACATTCATTAGTTAAAGCAAAGATTAGCTCAGTGGTCTAAAACAGGAAAGAAACCCATTCAGAAGGAAAGGAAAAGTCCGGAAATGTAGAGCCAGACAGACAGCATCTTCTCCTTACTGAAGTTGTTCAAATGTCCTTCAAACTCTCACCCATTTCTGGTTCGATGGGAGGGATGTGTCACAGTTCTGAACGTGTATTTTGTTCGTCTTTTTCAGCTGGGCAACAGACAGAGCTCAAGCCAATCCCAGTGTTTCCACAGTGTGACCAGGAAGAGCGCCAGGGCGAGGGTGGCGCCAACCCGGGCACGTGTCTTCATGAGGGGCGTGATGAAGTTGGCCATGGTGGAGACGAACACCAGCAGCACCGCCATCAGGGCCAGGATGACGTTGATGAGTTTCCCCAGCAGAGCTCGAGCATTCGCGTTCTCCACGCCCTCCAGCTGCACCACCTGCTGCTGTTGCTGCTGCAGCTCCAGTTTGGTAATGCGGGTGAGACAGGACTCCACGGCCTCCTGCACACAAACACAAGGTACAGAACTTTAGGGGCTTTCGCACTGGAGGAACCTTTTCATAGTTCTTAGAACTATTGGCTGAAGTACCCAGATTGTGTCATGTTTATGTTCGACAATTTTAGTTCTAGGAACTCCTTCTTTGGGGGAACTAAATTAGCTCCTACTTCAGAGTAGGGTCTAAAGCAGTTGATTGGTCAAACGCATGTCACACACCGGCACCCGTGTAAACATATTCATTTCACGAACATGGAAAACAGCGATAAGGCAGAGAAAAGAACACAACTAGGGCTGGGCATTGACACAATTTTCACAATTCGATTTGAATACTATTCACATGCTTTCGATTCGATTCGACTATGATTTCGATATCGATTATTTTGGACGTAGTATTTCAGTTTCAGCACATGGCAAATTACTAACAACAAACTAATGTTGTAAACTACACATGGGAGTCAGCTGGTACTACTATAATAATATTGAAGGTTAAATTAACTTTATATACAAACACTTAAATTACACTTAATGATGTTTTTATTATAAATAAAGTTTAGAATTACGTAATCATATTTCTACTCCAATTCGTGTTTGTTTTTTTATTTAGTTCGTGGCTGTCGTAACTGATTTATTCAAACATGCATTAAATATTGAAAAATTATAATGAATATGTAACTATATTTATCAGAATGTTGCTTTCTAGAGCACTTTTCTAGCTGACTAATGAGTTTATGATCACTGAATATGTTTTTCTGAGGTAAATGTGACGTGACATTGTTCACAAGCTGTTTTATTGACGTCTTTCCGAGGTTGAAGCACAGATTGAGCGATTACACTAAACATGATACGGATTTCAGTAAGTTGTACTGTATATTTTAACATACCTTCAGATGTTCATGCATGTTTATTTCACTGTAACTGGTATTAAAGCGGAGGAGAGGATGATCACATGCTTCTCTTTAACTGAGGCGCTAAAGTGATCTGTCACGCCACATTAAACAGCACCTAAACGGTATTTATTTCAGTAAGTTGTACTGTATATTTTAACATACCTTCAGATGTTCATGCATGTTTATTTCACTGTAACTGTATTAAAGCGGAGGAGAGGATGATCACATGCTTCTCTTTAACTGAGGCGCTAAAGCGATCCGTCACGCCACATTAAACAGCGCCAAAACGGTATTTATTT
>RJVU01042601.1:47439-59491 GCA_003731715.1 Anabarilius grahami | reverse complement strand
ACAAAGATTATTGTGATTTATTGGATGGGAGGCGCTACATATTCTGCTCATTCATCAACTGAAAACAGACTAGACTAATCGATTCTTGGGATTTAAGAATAGATATCAGTTCGTTAAAATGAGAATCGATTAAAATTGAGAAATCGATATTTTTTAACCAGCCCTAAACACAACCCTGCAGACAACAGATAAATGCTTAAATGTCTGTAAATGTCTGTTGTTGTGTTCTGTTCTCTGCGTCGATGATATGTAATACTTAAAGTTGTCATAGGAGATTTCGTCTCTTAGCCCCACTTTTTGCTCTTTCAGTCGCATAAATAACACGTCACAATATTCCTCATTTAAATAATTCCTGCCCAAAATAAAGGGCTGAGTTAGTTAGTAGTGTGTTGAAACTGGCGGGTATGGTAAGGGGCGGGACATTTCCCAAACACACTTGAAGTGCTTGAACAATCACAACACACTGCTCCAGCTGACCAATCAGAGCACATTGTGCTTTTCAGAAGGAGGGGCTTCATAGAGACAGGAACTAAACAGAGCGTTACTGACAGAGCTTTACTGTTACTGACAGACAGTCCTAGTAGACTCCAATACTAAACTGCACACTCTTTGTTATCGTTGCTCACCTGGATGTCTCGCGCTCTCTCGTACGACTGGTACGCCACCTTCTCCTCCATGCTGGCCAGCTCCTGCTTCAAATTGCTCATTTCATTCTGGTGAAGTTCCGTCAGGTCATTCAGTTGCTCTTCCAGACGCTCGTATCTGGAGGAAAACGAGAGGAGACACACACCTGAACATCCGGCTCTGGAAAAATAGTGAAGTTCGATTCTTGAACGAAGCGTTCTTTTAAGCCCATAACCAGTTAAGCCAGTTCACATTGATGATGCGCAGCACTAAATGAGCCAATGAGCATGTCCAGATGGATTATTGAACCAAAGAACCGGTTTGAAATTAATGAATCAAAAAGAACCGACTCACAAAGAAGCGAATGAGCCAGTTCTAACTGTGAAAGATGGACATGCCCAAACCGGTTCTTTGGCTCAATTACCCATATCTGAGCTCAGTGGCTCATTTGGTGCTGCACATCGTCCACTTGGGACTGAAGTTTGATTCAGTTAACCGGCTTAAAAGAACGATTCATTTTAAGAATCAACTGGAAAGACCCGGAACTGCTATAGGTGGTGCGGTTTTACCTGTATCGCTCCTCCTGCAAGCACTGGGTCATGTAGCTGTAGTCGCTTTGCAGCTGCGCTTTCATGTCCTCGATGGCGTCCTCCATGTGCACCTGGCCGACTTTGATCTCCTGCAGGCCTTCCAGCAGCGCATCCCAAGAGGAAGACGAGGAATGGTGGTGGTGATGGTGGTGGTGATGTCCGTCCAGTCGAGGGCTGCCCATGGCCGCTCCCATCCCTGACATGGCCCCGCCCGCCCCGCCGGAGTTGCTGCCGCCGGCTGACCCAGAAGTTGCACTGGAGCACTCGTCGTCGCTGCCGTATTTGGGGCTGGAGACCAGTGTGGCGCTGCCGCTCAGAGCTCTGGGCGTCTCTTCCGTGTGCCCGTCCTCCAGAGTGTCCTTCAGGTGGGCGATGTTGTCGGCGCTGCCGAACTTGTTGCGGATGAGGCTGGCGAACTCTCGGGGTTTCGAGACGACCGCGGTGTGCGTGAGCGCCGAGACGCCGCCCTTCACCCCTTCCACCACGCCCCCTCCGAACCCGCTGATTCCTGCTCGCATGTTTGCGCCTACATCCTTCAGCCCCTGGTGCATGTCCCGAAAGACGTCTTTGGGCTGCCGCGCGGGACCATTCTGCAGAAAAGGGTTAGATGTGATTACTCTGGATAAAATGCAGATTATTCATGCAACAGAACGCTCATTTACCTGCTCGATCTCTTTGAGCTTCTTGTGGTAGTGCTCGAGTTTCTTGTGCAAGTGTGCGATGGTCTGCGCAGACTTCTGGTTCTTCTTCTCAAACACCTGTTTGATGCGCGACGCCTGCTGTTTGTCCGCGTTATGGGCCAGTTTGAGATACTCGGCCACATTGGCATCACGGGCTTCTTGTTCCACGCGGATCTGCTCCGTGATCTTCAGGATCTTCTGCTGCAGGTGTTCCAGAGCTGCTCGTGTTCTCATGACCTCGCCGTCTGATCCCGCCTCCACGCTGATGTTCCCGTCCGACCCGCCATGGCTCACGGGGGGCGGCAGGCAGAGAGTGGACACTTCACTTTTATCCAGCTGTGCGGGGGAAGACATGAGCGCACAAAGCTGAATTGCACTGTCATGCAAACGTCAAACATCTGATATGAAACCACAAGCACTAATTTTAACACCTCTGTCATATGCGCGGCAGCTGCACGAGTGAGTGGTCACGTCTGTTTACAAGCCGAAGAGAGAGAGAGAGAGACGGCGTGACCTAGTTTAGTTCTGAAAATCTCTCCATACATAACCTCTCAGTAAATTAAGAGAAGAGCTCCTGCAGATTTACACCTACTACAGCATTTAAGAGTAAACATCAGTGCATGATGTGAACGGTCACACCATACATCTGAAATGAATCATTCATAAACGCAGCGTCGCAATTCGCTCCCAAAACACGCTGCATGAATGAATGCCACACGCATACGCGTTAGAAAGTCGTAGCAAATCAAATCAACCTGCAGCCGTAAACAAATGGACGGACTGCAGTGCAGGGAACATGCGTGTAAGATGCATTAACCTTTACATGTGTGTTCAGAGTGGCATGAGGGGTTACTGCAGGCCGTAACACACACAACAGCATGCTCAGCATGCTAGAATGCGTTTCTCTGAGACGAGGTTTGTTGTGTTTCACACACACACACGGCTCCTCTAAAGGTCAGCGCGGTCCATGCATCTTTTAATGCATGTGAATCTGAGTCATGTTACCTGCCAAGAGCATGCGCATGTGTGCGATCTACAGGCCGCATTCTGAATATAGGCTGGAATTGACTGGTGCGGGACAGCAAACACACACATGCATGACACCTGCAGTGAAAATCAGGGATGAGTGTCAGGCGAGTTAAACACAGCAGCAGAACAGCGCAAGAGAGAGAGACGGGTGATGATGGACAGATGGATGGATGGATGGATGGACGAATGGATGAACAGTACAACACAGAAGACTAATTTACGATAAATTACCATGATCTTCAGTGCAGGATGTGCAGCTTCACTGCAGAGACGTCTAAGAGGGCCATTTCCCTCCTGTCTCTCTCTCTCTCTTTCTCTCTCTCTCTGTCTGTGTTCACCCCTCCCCCCTCCTCTATCTGTCTATCTCTCAGTCGAGTCTGCCATGCTTTACATTAGAGTCAATATCGGCTGCGTTTTCTCTTCTCTCATCCGTTTCTCGCGTTTCTTTCTGGTCTCTCCGGCCGTGTGTTTGTCCGAGTGTTTCGACGCGGCTGCGGAGCAGATGAGCAGAGGGGGAGGGGAGATCAGCGGAGCATGCGTCACACACACACACTCACACACACACACACTCACACACACACACACTGCAGCTTAATCTATGTGAGTGCATTTCATTGTGCATGTTCATGAGAGCATGATTTGGGTGTGTGTATGTTTGTGTGTGTTTTCAGAGTGACAAACACATTTTTAAGGGATATATATGTGTGTGTGTGTGTGTGTGTGTGTGAGGTGGGACATTTTCCAAACTGACAGGAGGGGCTGATTGGAAACGTTGACAACTGGGTCACTGTGTTGAAGAACAGCACCTGCTACACACTATACACGCCTGTGATGTGCATCTGAGTCGCTGTTCTTATTTCAACTAATATTTCAGGTTAATTAACACTATTGACATCTGTGGCATTCAGAAGATTGCGTGTGTTTATTTGTCCCTCGATGCTCATCTATAAACATGATTACAGAAATACACTGCAAAAATAAAGGTTTAAAACACGCAACTAAAGTATGGAAGCTCATTTCTGCCACGGGATAAAAAATAATCTCACAATTACAATTTATTTCTCACAATTCAAAAAATTCACAGTGGCGGAAACAAGCTTCCATATAACATGAAATTTCAACATGTTCTAAGTTATTTAAACGAAATACATCAATATCAGCAAAATCTTTCTCCGCCTCCCTTTCCCCTTGCTTAATTTTAACTAATAGTCAAATATTTATAGTCATTGTTTTAGGTTGCTTTTTAAAGTGTAATAGTTGACACAATAATTTAATTGGAGTTAATGGTAATATAATAAACTGCACTAAAGCTAATATACATGGTGAAGGAAAAAGTGAGGTGGGTGAAAAACTTTTGCTTGTTTTCCCCCCGAGAAACTTGCAAAACATTTGAGTTTCCCCTGAAAAACTTTGCTTTTGCGTTTCCCCAGAGAAACTTTGCGTTCACTCGCAAAACTTTTGCGTTTCCCCCTAGAAACTTTGCGTTAGATTGCAAAACTTTTGCGTTTCCCTGAGAAACTTTGCTTTTGCGTTTCCCCAGAGAAACTTTGCGTTCACTCGTAAAACTTTTGCGTTTCCCCCGAAAAACTTTGCGTTCACTCGCAAAACTTTTGCGTTTCCCCCTAGAAACTTTGCGTTAGATTGCAAAACTTTTGCGTTTTCCCCGAAAAACTTTGCGTTAGATTGCAAAACATTTGCGTTTCCCCTGAAAAACTTTGCTTTTGCGTTTCCCCAGAGAAACTTTGCATTCACTCGCAAAACTTTTGCGTTTCCCCCAAGAAACTTTGCGTTAGATTGCAAAACATTTGCGTTTCCCCCAAGAAACTTTGCGTTAGATTGCAAAACATTTGCGTTTCCCCTGAAAAACTTTGCTTTTGCGTTTCCCCCGAAAAACTTTGCGTTAGATTGCAAAACTTTTGCGTTTCCCCCAAGAAACTTTGCGTTAGATTGCAAAACATTTGCGTTTCCCCCAAGAAACTTTGCGTTAGATTGCAAAACTTTTGCGTTTCCCCCGAGAAACTTTGCTTTTGCGTTTCCCCAGAGAAACTTTGCTTTTGCGTTTCCCCAGAGAAACTTTGCGTTAGATTGCAAAACATTTGCGTTTCCCCCGAGAAACTTTGCGTTCATTCGCAAAACTTTTGCGTTTCCCCCGAGAAACTTTGCTTTTGCGTTTCCCCAGAGAAACTTTGCTTTTGCGTTTCCCCCAAGAAACTTTGCGTTAGATTGCAAAACATTTGCGTTTCCCCCGAGAAACTTTGCGTTCATTCGCAAAACTTTTGCGTTTCCCCCGAGAAACTTTGCTTTTGCGTTTCCCCAGAGAAACTTTGCTTTTGCGTTTCCCCCGAGAAACTTTGCTTTTGCGTTTCCCCAGAGAAACTTTGCGTTCACTCGCAAAACTTTTGCGTTTCCCCCAAGAAACTTTGCGTTAGATTGCAAAACTTTTGCGTTTCCCCTGAAAAACTTTGCGTTAGATTGCAAAACTTTGCGTTAGATTGCAAAACTTTTGCGTTTCCCCCCAAGAAACTTCGCATTAGATTGCAAAACTTTTGCGTTTCCCCTGAAAAACTTTGCTTTTGCGTTTCCCCAGAGAAACTTTGCGTTAGATTGTAAGGCTTTTGTTTACTTGGGATGTGCGCAACGACTAATTTCATAACCGTTTAAATGGAAATTTTTTCAACAGACTAGTCGACTAGCTAGTCTAACCCCGCCCCCCGGAGACAGTCTGTATATGCGATCAATTTAAAAGAACACTATGAACAGTCAAATCCCATAATGAATGACACTAAAAATAGATAGCAATGTGCTTGCCTTGCATTATAATCACTGTATATTAAACTTTAGCATTCACTTAAGCAACGTTAGCCATTATAGACATAGGCCTATTCAAATCAACTGAGTCAACAGGCAGCGCAGGACCAATAAGTTTAAATATTAAATTATTAGCTTATTATTAACAGATTTCCTTAAATACAATTTAGTCCAAATAAGTGCTTTAAGGTATTGTTGTTCGTTACCAAGGCAACCACTTGCGTGTTCGGGTTTGAACGCGCTTCTCGTGTATGAAAAGTATAAATAAATAAATTAAAGTATGAAAAGTATCTGTACACATGATGGTCGGTAAAAATCGCAAGAGAAACTCGATGTGTACTGCCAACTTCATTATTTAACCACGTTAGGATGTTGATATAGCAACTGTTCAAGCGTTAAGTTTCAATGTTTCTCCTTTAATCCGATAAAACCTTTCACAGCGTATTGCCCCTCATAACCGGTAGTATAATCAAGCCTTAATTGTTATATTAGTTTGACAAGACATTGAAGGAAACGGAAAGGTTTTGTGTAGGCTTTCAAAATACTCGCTCACCTTGCTCATCTTCCGATCTTCATCTCCCGCCGCGAGCGAGAAAACCAACGCATGCAAAATCTGAGGTAAAATTAAATGATTTGGTTTTCCGCTGCAGATATACACTTTTCAAAATAATATATTGATTTCAATATGTAACATTAACATGACAATAATTTAAATGTAGCCTTTATAAAAATATAAAGCAAAACAAAGAGAAAAAAAAATAACGACTAGTGTTTTCCAAGTCGACTAGCAGCAGCAGCAGTATTGTTTAATCGACTAGTCGGCTAGTCTCGCACATCCCTATTGTTTACCAAGAGAAACTTTGCTTTTGCGTTTCCCCTGAAAAACTTTGCGTTCACTCGCAAAACTTTTGCATTCCCCAGAGAAACTTTTTGTTGACGCAAAACCTTTGCTAGTGCAAAAGCACTAAAAAGCACAAAAGCAAAAGCTCTAAAATATATTTTTTCCATCACCATGTCCCTTTACTGGCTCCTATTGAAGACTGTTTCCGCCACAAAAAAAAAAAAAGAATTCTGAGATATAAAGCCGCAATTGCGTGACAAAGTCAGAATTCTGAGATATAAAGTCGCAATTGCGAGATATAAAGTCAGAATTCTGAGATATAAAGTCACAATTGCGTGATATAAAGTCAGAATTCTGGGATATAAAGTCGCAATTGCGTGATATAAAGTCAGAATTCTGAGATATACAGTCGCAATTGCGTGATATAAAGTCAGAATTCTGAGATATAAACTTGCAATTGTGTGATATAAAGTCAGAATTCTGAGATATACAGTCGCAATTGCGTGATAAAAAGTCAGAATTCTGAGATATAAACTTGCAATTGCGTGATATATAGTCAGAATTCTGAGATATAAAGTCGCAATTGCGTGATATAAAGTCAGAATTCTGAGATATAAAGTCGCAATTGCGTGATATAAAGTCAGAATTCTGAGATATAAAGTCGCAATTGCGTGATATAAAGTCAGAATTCTGAGATATAAAGTCGCAATTGCGTGATATAAAGTCAGAATTCTGAGATATAAAGTCGCAATTGCGTGATATAAAGTCAGAATTCTGAGATATAAAGTCGCAATTGCGTGATATAAAGTCAGAATTCTGAGATATAAAGTCGCAATTGCGTGATATAAAGTCAGAATTCTGAGATATAAAGTCGCAATTGCGTGATATAAAGTCAGAATTCTGAGATATAAAGTCGCAATTGCGTGATATAAAGTCAGAATTCTGAGATATAAAGTCGCAATTGCGTGATATAAAGTCAGAATTCTGAGATATAAAGTCGCAATTGCGTGATATAAAGTCAGAATTCTGAGATATAAAGTCGCAATTGCGTGATATAAAGTCAGAATTCTGAGATATAAAGTCGCAATTGCGTGATATAAAGTCAGAATTCTGAGATATAAAGTCGCAATTGCGTGATATAAAGTCAGAATTCTGAGATATAAAGTCGCAATTGCGTGATATAAAGTCAGAATTCTGAGATATAAAGTCGCAATTGCGTGATATAAAGTCAGAATTCTGAGATATAAAGTCGCAATTGCGTGATATAAAGTCAGAATTCTGAGATATAAAGTCGCAATTGCGTGATATAAAGTCAGAATTCTGAGATATAAAGTCGCAATTGCGTGATATAAAGTCAGAATTCTGAGATATAAAGTCGCAATTGCGTGATATAAAGTCAGAATTCTGAGATATAAAGTCGCAATTGCGTGATATAAAGTCAGAATTCTGAGATATAAAGTCGCAATTGCGTGATATAAAGTCAGAATTCTGAGATATAAAGTCGCAATTGCGTGATATAAAGTCAGAATTCTGAGATATAAAGTCGCAATTGCGTGATATAAAGTCAGAATTCTGAGATATAAAGTCGCAATTGCGTGATATAAAGTCAGAATTCTGAGATATAAAGTCGCAATTGCGTGATATAAAGTCAGAATTCTGAGATATAAAGTCGCAATTGCGTGATATAAAGTCAGAATTCTGAGATATAAAGTCGCAATTGCTTAATATAAAGTCAGAATTCTGAGATATAAAGTCGCAATTGCGTGATATAAAGTCAGAATTGCGAGATATAAAGTAAGAATTCTAAGATATAAAGTCGCAATTAATCTTTTTTTTTTTTTTTTGTGGCGGAAACAGGCTTCCATAGGCTCCATACAAAAGACAGATTTAAAAAAAAGTGTCAAGATTGAGATACTGATTGAATAACCTGTATTTGGAAATACATCATGATGGAAGTTAAATGCAATTTCATGTTGACTTCAAACATAACACGTTAGCATGATAGATTCACTTAGCAATCCAGAGAAAGTGACCTAGAAAAACACTTTACGGCACAAAACAAAAAAACATTTTTTGGAATCAACAGCATGGATAGTTTTAGTGACTCATTCGTCCAAATCAATCTTACACACCAGAGTTTCTCTTCATGAACAGCTTTATTAAAAGAACAATTACATGTCAATCTACAATACAATATTTATCAATAAAATAAATACGCATATATTCAGAGCTCTTTACCAATAACGGACCTGTGCAATCTACACTACTTAAAATAACAAGTGCAATTCTGAATCAACAGCGAACAATCCGGATATCAACAGAATCTTTACAGACAGGTCGCAGAAATCCACAAGCAGGATTCAAGAAATCAGAACAGATTTAATGAACATTTGCTGAAATTCTAAACTTGAATAGAAAAGTGCTTTTTATCTTAATTACTCAATGTATAAAGTTTGGCGTTCACATCTCTCATTACGTTTATTTTAGACGTTATCGCTTGAGGTTACAACTGAGAGTGTTTGTAAATATGCTGTAGTTCCAGCGACCGCATCACGAAACACGAGCAGAACAAATTTCTGTTATTTTAGTTTTATTAATATTTTGAGTTTTACATGCTTTAGTCATGTTATTAGTATTTTTCAAAATATTAGTATTTAGGTTTATTTATTTATTTGTTTTAGTTAGCTTTAGTTTTTATTTATTTCCACTTAAGCTTATTTCAGTTTATTGCCAAGCCAACATAGTTTTTCAACTAATATTTATATTTTATTTTAGCTTTTTATCAATTAACAGAAATGTTTTTAAACAGTTTAAGTTAACAATAATAACCCTGGAACAAATGTCTTCGTAAAACATTTGTACGTTAATTTTCGCGCTAAATTTAACGCAACATGATGTACGAAAAGTTTCTGCTCGTGTTTCGTAAAATTACGTTGCAAAAACGTAGCTCAGCTACGAGACGTGTGTGAGAACATGCTGGCAGCTTAATTTACGTTTACGTTTATAACAACAAGAATAACTTGTGTTAAATAAAAAGTTATTGGCACCAAACATTTAAAATTAGCTACAAGTTTTGTGCAATAAAGCAAAACATTTCAATATGTGCACACTGAAAATAAAATCATTTTATAATATGTCATATTGTTCTTAAATAAACTCAAATTTTCATGGTTCTGAAAGATTCATTTATGGACGTTTCGAATCTTTCCGTCCCCCTCCAAACATCGAATTTAAAGGGATTTTAGCACATTTTCTTAAACATAAAATTTGCATAAATGTTAACCGTTGACCTGCAAACATATAAACAGAAAGTGCTCAAAGAGGAATGACAGATTTCCTGAATAACACATGATGGAAGAATGAACAGTTCTGGAACAGCCTGGTTCCATGACACCAAAAAAAAAGCTACGAATGATTGTTTAGAGTTCTTGAAAGGATGAAGATAGATGACGGCGTAGAAAAACAGTCAGATATTGAGTCTTTACACGTGTTCTTCCTCTGAGGATATGAGTCCAGACATGACACACGAGAGTTCCTGAGTGTGTGTGTGCGTTATTGTCCTGATTTACGGGGCGTGGCCACCAGCCTCTTCTTCGCCTGGTAGAAGTCTGTTTGGGGCGTGAGACGATAAGAATTAGTCAAATTATGCCTTTGTTTGTCTAGAGACGTCATTACTCAAACATCTGCGTTTCAATACATTATTTGCCCCGCCCACCTCACCTGTGATATTCGTCTGTTTCCTCTTCAGCTCTGATCTCTTTTCTGGCGTTTTCTCGATGTCCTGCGGCACCGAACCGAATCTCTCCGGGGTTCGGGGGATTTCCTCTTTCTGAGTGTCGGACGATGGTTCTTTCGCGCGCTGCATCGGATGCTCGCCGTCCTGACAGCTGCGGTACAGCACGGGCACCCGGACCCCGGACACGCCCTCCCACTGGAAGTCTCCGCCCTCCAGCGGCTTCTCCGAGACGAAATCGAAGCTCCAGCGGCGCGATGCGTCCTCCAGGTCTTTCCTCAGGGCGTCGCGGTACTCCGTCTGAAGCTGCTCGCGATCCACCGGACCGAACAGGTTTCGCCTCGCCGGCCCGTTTCCGAGGGCTCGCAGGATCCGCCTGTGCGCCGCCATGACCTGAAGCTGCAAAGACACATAGATGGTTACCAGTGTCTCCAAACACTAAACAATGCCTCAATATTACAACTCAACCCGTGTTCTCCTGCACACCTTGTCCTGTCTGACCCGTCTCCTGCTCTGCGCTGTCATGTCTGAGTGTCTCTGCTGTTCTGTGAGCAGCTTTTAAAGGCTGTGGTGAGTCATGAGAGGCAGTAACATGTGAGGGCATGTTCCACTGACTGCAGTGACAGCGTCTGACCAGCAGAGGGCCACTACACTGTTTTAGTGCTTTATAAGCATTCAATACACATTATATCTACATATACAAGTAAAACAAATTGATTTTTTCTTTCCAGAGCCCCACCAGAACCCTGAAACACTGAATATTCATATAAAACCACTGCTACACTAACTGTATATTTCATTAAAATAATACTTGAGATAATATAGTAAACAGAGTAATCATTTTGACACTCTTACTATGACAAACCAGCGTCTCACAATCAAGCCCAAAGTTCACATTAGAGACAGAATTTCATATTATATTTAATAAATCAATAAATTATCAACATATTTTATATTTAACTTTTTTTTTTTAAGATTTTAGCCTTTATCACCTAACAAACTTTTTAGTTTTTTATGTTTAAAATGTTTTTTTTAAACTGTTTATTATTATTTAACTAAAAAAATACTTGTGATTATATAATGAATATAAAATAATATGACAGTACTTAAACCAGCGTCTCACAATCAAGCCCAAAGTTCACATTAGAGACAGAATTTCATATTAATTTTAATAAATCAATAAATGATCAATATATTTTATATTTAACTTTTTTTTTTAAAGATTTTAGCCTTTATCATTTACCAAATTTTAGTTTTTTATGTTTTAACATTTATTTAAACTGTTTATTATTTAACAAAAAAAAAATAATTGTGATAATATAATGAATATAAACTAATAATTTTGACATTTTTAATATGACAAACCAGCATCTCACAATCAAGCCCAAAGTTCACATTAGAGACAGAATTTCATATATTTAATAAATCAATAAATCATCAACATATTTTATATTTAACAATTTTTATAAAGATTTTAACCTTTATCACCTAACAAACTTTTTAGTTTTTTATGTTTTAAATTTTTTTTTAAACTGTTTATTATTTAACTAAAAATAACTGTTATAATATAATGAAAATAAACTAATAATTTTGACATTCTTAATATGACAAACCAGCGTCTCACAATCAAGCCCAAAGTTCACATTAGAGACAGAATTTCATGTTATTTTTAATAAATCAGTAAATGATCAATGTATTTTATATTGAACTTTTTTTTTTTAAAGATTTTAGCCTATACCACCTACCA
>RJVU01042601.1:36022-47434 GCA_003731715.1 Anabarilius grahami | reverse complement strand
AATTTTTTTTATTTTTAAGTTAACATTTATTTAAACTGTTTTATTATTATTTAACTAAAAAAATACTTGTGATAATATAATGAATATAAAATAATAATATGACAGTACTTAAATCAGCGTCTCACAATCAAGCCCAAAGTTCACATTAAAGAGTCAATTTCATAA
The DNA here is from genome assembly GCA_003731715.1 of Anabarilius grahami. Taxonomy (NCBI): domain Eukaryota; kingdom Metazoa; phylum Chordata; class Actinopteri; order Cypriniformes; family Xenocyprididae; genus Anabarilius; species Anabarilius grahami. Next base: position 47,269 of record RJVU01042601.1, on the reverse strand, counting down.
TAAATTTAATAAATCAATATATAATTGTGATATATAATGTTTTGTCAAAGATTTCTCATACATATAATTCTTTTTTATTCATATTTTTTAAAAAGATGTTTCTATCATTCATGATGTCACTGCTTTCGGTCACTACAGCTCTTCTGAGTTCCTATTGGTTTATGTGATGGATCGTGAAAAAAAAAAAATTAAAGACTGCGGCGGGAAAGCGAACGTTTGTTTGATTGGTCAGAAGTGACAGACACGCCCACTCTCTGCTCTCGCTCCATGTGAACACGATTCTCGTGTAAGCCGGTGGAAAACAGGTCGCGATGTGACATTTCACTTCACAATAACATTCAAACAGCGATAAAATCGATCATAATGATCTATATTTAAGTGTCAGATTTAAGTTCAGTTAAAGTTCCTCTGAGAGGTTTATATTACTTGGTTATTTAAAAGAGAGTTTTAACTAGTTTTGTTGTTTGCTTAATGCTCTTGTGATAAAAGATAATCAACTTTATAAACACTTTGTGATGAACACAACTTTAAATCAAACGCTATGAACGTTCAAAACGATGAAAAACATGCAACTTACATGATTTAGCTTCTGAGGAGAGTTAAAAAGCGGTAAAATGGCCGTTTGCGGAGTAACCTTAAGAGGTTTCAGATATCCTCGCCAGCTGTATAGAGTTTAAAGTGAACTTTAGTAGTGCCTTTGGGTGAAAGTGTCGAGTAACTCAATCCTGGCGAGATTCGAGCTGTTCTTCCAGCGCTGAAGGGACTTTCTGAACTTTCTGAACTCCGATAGGCGTGTCCAGACGGTGGGCGGGGCCTAGTGGGAACTGCACGTGGACTGAGCCCGGTAAAGGCATGACAACACGTGAGCGCGTGTGCAGCGTGAACGCGCCTTCATCGGGACATTCCAGTAGATCTGCGTCAGAGAAAAGAACCGAACCTCCCGAACTGACGCGCTATTTTTACACGAGAGTGTTCTGCTATTTGTTTTAAGTGTTTATTTCCCTTTCTTGTACGAGCATGGCAATTCAATTACAGAAAAGTAAAGTACATCCAATTTTAAAACAAAAAAATAAAGATTCTTCAACATACTCTATTGTACACTGGAAGGAGCTCTTGGAAATAATTGAAAACTTCTTTCTTACTGTTAAAAATACTAAAAAAAAATTGTTATTCCTTAAATTTACGACTGCTGCTGCTGAGTCTTACGGAAGAGGATTAGGGCCAAGCAATAATAAAAAAATAAAACCATCTTGAGATTAAAGTTGTTAAATTTCGAGAGAAAAAAGTCGAGATAAAATGTTGAGAATAAAGTCATTAAATTAACGAATTTGTTCTCGTAATTTAACGAGTTTTTTTCTCGTAATTTAATGAGTTTATTCTCGTAATTTAATGTTTATTCTCAAAATTTTATCTCGACTTTTTTCTCGAAATTTTACGAAATTCTCATAATTTAACAAAGTTGTTCGTAATTTAACGACTTTTTTCTCGTAATTTAATTACTTTATTCTCAACATTTTATCTCTACTTTTTTCTTGAAATTTAACGTTTTTTTCTCGTAATTTAATGAGTTTATTCTCGTAATTTAATGTTTATTCTCAACATTTTATCTCGACTTTTTTCTTGAAATTTAACGAGTTTTTTTCTCATAATTTAATGAGTTTATTCTCGTAATTTAATGTTTATTCTCAACATTTTATCTCGACTTTTTTCTCGAAATTTTTCTCATAATTTAACAAATTTGTTCGTAATTTAACGACTTTTTTCTCGTAATTTAATTACTTTATTCTCAACATTTTATCTCGACTTTTTTACTCGAAATTTAACAAGTTTTTTCTCGTAATTTAACGAGATTATTCTTAACGTTTTATTTCGAGTTTTTTCTCTAAATTTAACAACTTTAATCTCGAGATGGTTTTATTTTTTTTATTATTGCTTGGCCCTAATCCTCTTCCATAGAGTCTAGCTTTAACCCTAGCTTTACTGTTTTTACATTTTATTTTAGCTTGTAAACTTGATTTCTGTTTCATGTATAATTAACTCCACACAGTTGCTAAGGATTTTGAGTAAAATTTAAAATAAATTTCAAGTAAAAAAGCGAACATTTAGAATTGTACACTAGGTTTTATTTTGCTTTCTAAAGACTGACAGAAAACCATGAGATTAATTGTGAATATTTTAATTTATTAATAGCCACATGCACAGTAAGATTTGAACACAAATCTGCATTTTGAAAAACAGAAATCATCTCACATTGTTTATGTTTTATTGTTTCTCCATACCTTGTTTCCATTACCTTTTTAAATTTTTTTGTTATTTTTATTTATGGAATCCCATTTCTCATAATTAACAAAATCATGATTTAGTAAATCGTAATTATGACATAAAAATTTGATATAATGAAATACTAAGTACATACGTAATTATGAGATGAATTGTCAAAACTATGGCTTAAATTCAAAATTTGACAAAAATGTGAAATTCTGAATTAAAAATGACATTTCAAAAAGTCGAAATTGACTTAAAATGTTGAAATGACAAAATGTAGAAATACAACAAATAATAACAAAAATATAAAAAGTCAAAATATGACATAAAATGTCGAAATTATGACGTTGAAATTGACTTAAAAAGACAATTATGATAAAAAGTTAATATAAGACATAAAATTCAAAATTCTTAATTAAAAAGTCATAATTACGACATGTTGAAATTGACTTAAAGTCATAACGACAAAGTCGAAATTTTGGCAAAAAGTTAAAATTGACAAGTCAAAAAAGAACGACAATTAGAAACTGACAAGTCATAATTACAACAAAAAGTTGAAATTGATTTAAAAAGTTAAAATTATGGCAAAAAGTAAAACATTTTGACAAGTCAGTTGTGACATAAAAAGTCTAAATTATGGCAAGTTGAAATTCTGACTTGACGACAAAAAGTTAACAAGACATAAAAGTCTAAATTCTTAATTAAAAAGTCATAATTAGCCTACAACAAAGTTGAAATTGACTTAAAGCCTTAATGTCAAAGTTGAAATTATGAAAAGAAGTCAAAATTGACAAGTTAAAAAAATGACAATTAGAAATTGACATTATTATTACAACAAAAAATTGAAATTGATTTAAAAAGTTGAAATTATGGCAAAAAGTCAAATTCTGACATAAAAAGTCTAAATAGACTCAAGTCAATTACAAAAACTCTATATGACAAGTTGAAATTTCCTAAAAAAGTTGTCGTCATAAGATTTACAACGACGTGACTTTTTCCCTAGTGTGGCAGAAATGGCCTTCCATAGATTTTTGACAAATGTAACAAATGTAACGAATATCTCTGTTCTCTTACAGCAGGATATTACAGACGAGCCCCGCCCACATGAGAGGAGACCCTCATTATCAATAAAACTAATAACCTACATCATATAAAGATTCAAAGTAACAAGCAAAACAATTAAGCTGACGGTACATGTCCAGAAAACCAGTATAGTTTCACAGTAAATAATGAGAAATAATGCGTCAGGTCAAAGGTCACGCTTCCGCCGGACCTCGATACTAATATATAGATTTTTTTTTTTATAAATGTTGTAGATTTAAGTAGCAAATGAGAATCGCTACAATTATTGAATATATTTCGAGACAAAGGTCTTCTTAATGATTTTCAGTTCAAGGTAATTAAAGCAAGTTTTTCAATAACGGAAGAATATGTAAAAATATTGTATTTGGTGTAAAAAGCGCCACTGCTTATTAGTTAATGATAATAACTGCCTGGCTTGGCTAGATTCAGATGGTAAAATATCATATATTAGTAGAAATAATCACCATATTTAAAAATATGATATTAATATCATATCATAAAATATGTTTTTTTATAAATCTGCATTAAATTATTAGAGGACTTTTTTTTTTTTTAAATAATAATTTTTAAATATATTTTTATATGAACATATTTTAATGATATTATATTTATTGACCAAAAATGAAGTCTTTTATTTATCAAAATAAACCGAAAATAGTACAAACTTCGCTAAAGTGACTGTTTTGAACACGTAGCCTATTAACTTAGACATTATGCAAAACATGTTTTAACTAAAGTGCGTCTTTAGTAAACACAACAGCTTATAAAATTAAAATCAATGAGTCAATCAATCAGTTTGTTCTCTAATGAGCGCGAGTCCATGTTTCCCACGACAATCAACAGGAAAGGCCTTTCATTCATTAATTAGTGACCGCTCTTCATTAGTGTTCGCGCTGTTTTGTTGGGAGTCTGACAGAACATTCCACAGCGCGAGGAAGCCGCGGGAAAATCAGCCAGTCACCCGACGCGTGACTCATCAGAACGTGACGTCACGGAGCCGTGAGTAACGCGAGGGAAAGAGCGGGAAAGTTTTTCATTCATTGGTTTTAACCCTTTATGGTACGGTGTTTCCTCCAGGCAACATGGTCTATTTTAGTTTGTTTTTAATAAAATAAGGCACCAATTGATTGATCAAGCATATCTCATGACAGAATAACTCAAATACTAATCAATAAAAGTGCAAAAAAGACCAAAACATGAGCAACAGGAGTCCATTTTGTGTCCTGTTTCAGCACGTCTGATATTTTCTCCACTGAAAAGTGCTTTTTTCACTTGTTTGTAACCATTTAATAACCCACAAAACAAGTAAAGAAGTATTTTTAAGAACTTCACATTATATATCATCAAACGTTTTAGAGAAAATAACAAAAAACTGTGCAAGGCAGCATTGTACCATAATGGATAAAACTAGATAAGTTTGTTTAAGTGTCTAGTTAAAGAAATTTATGTTTTCAATAAATATATATATTTTTTTCTACATGAAAATGCCAAATGTTAAAATTTTTCCATTGTGGTACAAATGTTGCAACACTTATAAAAAATTAATTAAATTATGAAAATGTTTATTGATATTCTTAAAAGTGTCCAATTTTAAGCAGGAAAAACAATTTTTTCCACATTGATATATTGCGTACCATAGAGGGTTAAATGAACGTTTCGTGACTATAAAATATATTAGTATTATTGAATTCAATGAGCCTTATGAGCTCATATTAATTGAAAGATACATGGAAGATTTGCACTTTTAGAATTTATGACTGAGTGAATGGTCTGTAAACTATAGATTAGACCGAATGATCCATCATTACTCATATTAGATCCATAACATTTGTTCTCAAAGTGGAGGAGTTTCAAGGACTTTGCTTAAGAGGTTATCTTGTGATCTGTGGCCTTATGAAACCACATGACTGTAGGGTTAGAATGAATGACTGCTGTATTTCAATAGTAGCTGGTTTATTCTGAATTATTACATCATTTAGCAGAAGCGTTGTCAAGAAATTTAAGTGCTTTACTCCTGAATGAAGGATTTGAACCTACAACTTTTACACCTCACCAAATCAGAACCCATTTGCGTTTTTTTCCATGTATTTTAATGCATAAAAATGCAGTTAATACTATATAAAAAAAGTAATATGTGTGAAATGTTATTACATTAACTCATTTGTATACATTATCAATTACTTTAAAATTTCATTTTAATCAGTTTGACAAACCAGTCAATGTAGTTAAAGTTCGCCCTCTGCTGGTACTACACACACGATACACGTCATCTTACCTCTCGCACACCATCCTAACTACATTTAAGAAAGTTTTTACCTTTATTATATTTCTACTTTTATTGTTGACCATCCAAATTCCTCATTGGCAATTTAACCCAAAACAGGAATCTAAAAATACACTTGCAAAATTAGATCCAAAATGAAACTTGCAGTAAAACCTCAAACAAGGTACAGATATTATAGTTTAATATTTAACCAGGATTTTCAGCTAGTCAGCCATCATTACTGTACACAAGCATATATCTTTGTATGGAGACTTTAACATTTGCAAGGATAATAAATGCTGTAAATGAAAGCTGATGCATTAATGTCAACCCTGTATGTTGTGTTTATTTTGCAGTTCTTGGATAAAATAAGTATCAATGAAAGATGCAAACATTACAAACAAAACATGATTTAAAGGTGGTACGAGGATGTTTTGTTTTATAAATTTTTGCAATATTACTTGAAACTGTCTTTAACTGATAAAATACTATTTAGTAGGTGCACTGAAAGGAATATTATTAATATACATCATCTGTGCACGAGGTAGGGCCTTAAAAACATCAGCCAATGACGTTCCTTGTGAGAGACGTGCGCGCTCCAGTAACTTTCCACACTCCACAGCCGCCGCATGCACTGTTTTTGTCAGGAGACAGGAGTAACAACTGCAGATTATGAGTTACCTGCGGTGAGTCCGACATAATGAATCCACTAAGTGTGTGCGCGGCTTTAAGTCGCGCACACACTTAACGATTGTAAGGCCGATTATGAATGTAAATTGATACTTATGACTGATCGCGCTCAAATGCGTCCAGTCAGAGCCAGTTGCGTTCAGTCTGCGATTACAGTCGGTGTTCAAATTCCATGTGAAAGTATATAAATCTGCTTCAGGAGCAGGAAACAATCGCTGTATGTTGAGCACAGTCTTAGAATGTTTTAGCTAGTCGTTAAATGTGTGCCCGGCTTAATAACACAGCGAATGCCGGTGGTAAACACTCGTGTTCCAATACTCCTGCACGAGTTTTGGGAGGCGTTCATTCGAAATGGAGGGGGGTTGTTCTTACGCATGCGCTCATTTCAAAAACACAGTCGACGAAAAGATCCTCTGTACCACCTTTAAATTCAGACAACCCTATAAATGGACAATTTTAAAATGAACACACATACAAGAATTGTAAAAATTCAGAGAGACGAGGATATTTTTGTAATGAGTTTTAATTCAGATCAACATTATAAACAGTACAAACACTACAAGGAAAAAAACAAACACGAGAATGAAAGCTGTTCTTCATTCCACCCCCTGCTGGCGACACAGTGCCGTTACACCTTCCCCCTCTGATGCACACAAACAAAGCAAAACGCTTGCGGTCGAGCTCAGACGACAGGAAATGAGCTCAGCGCAGCAGGACCAATCACATTCACCGACAAAAACAAATAAAAAAAAGGTCTTAAAATAAGTGTGAGATGGAATGCTGTCGCATTAAAACCGCAGCTACAGAAGGAAAGAGAACCGCTAAAATAATGTTCATAAAAAAAAACAAAATAAATGGGGGACTCGGAGCAATAAAGTCTTTTCAAAGTTTTTGATCGACGTTTTCCCGTCACAACGTTTTTCTCAGAGTTGTGGTTCATTTCCGGTCATTAGATCTGGAACGACTGTAAACGAAAAAAAATCGAGATGTGAGCTCTGTGTCGGACGTCGTTTCTGGCCGGACGATATAAAGGAGCGAAACACTTACCTCCTCGATCGGGAGAAAGATCGTGAAGGCTTGTGGTTCCTGTCGCGGGACAGCGATCTCTCCCTCCTGCGTTCTCTGGAAAGAGATCTAGACGGAGTCCAGAACCAGGGTTATTATAGTTAACTAAAACTGTAAAAATGTTCGTTACTCGTTTTCCAGCTAGTTGCTAAAGCAACATCTCACTTTAATTTAATTCAACTTGATGTAACATAACAAAAAACAACTAAAATTAAAAACTATAGACATGTTTAAAAATGTTATATTTTCAAAATGTTACTAAACTATACAATGATACTAAAACAACACGTTGATTAAGTGCTCGCACAATAACGCAGCTTTTTTGCGCGTAAAGTCGCGCAAACTCTTACCTGCTACGACTGCGACTGAAGCTCCTCCTCCTGGGAGATCTGAAGAAGAGAAGAGAAGAAGAGCGAGTGAGCGCGGCGATCGACACGGGAACGCACCTCAAAAGCCCTGAAACTCCAGCCTGCTAACAGTCAAACACTCGTCACCGCCCTGATACAGGGGTGGAGTGGAGATCTCGCCACATGAGGGTTCGCTAAGAGCGTTACGCTCGTGTACAGAGAGCTACACAGTAGTGCACTAGGAGAAACTCAACAGAAACGCACTGCAAACAATCCCACAGAATGAAGACACTGAAAGAAAGCAAGAGCAGCTCTCAAAGCCCACGCTTCTTATGTAACCTGAACCTCCGTTTGGGCTCCCCATCAGTCTGCTTTGCCTAACCTTAACGGAGTCTGCACATCTCAGATCTCATACCAACCCTGTGTTTCTCAACTCAACAGGAGATTTCTCCTCATCTTATATCTGTATTCAGCATTAAACTGTATGAAGCAGGAAAAACTTACTAGTCTTTCGGTTTTCAACAAGCTAGAAAAGGCGAAGGGGAGGCGGCTGGCGGCCGGGGAGCAGAATTGGCGGGAAAGTGCAGGCCAGATGCTGCGAGCTGATTAGCTGGCTTGCGGATGGGGGCTGGATGTAGTGGATTTTTCCTGCTTTTATTGGTTAGCCGAAGGCTGTTGCTGGTGGTTGGTAGTGTAGACATTGGGGAACGTAAAACGCTGATTGGTCAGGAATGTGAAGTGGGCCGCTGCCGATTGGGTGTTAAGGTTGGAGGAAGAGGAGCTGACAACGGCATGCTCAGGAACCAATGGGCTGGTGCGACCTGATGACTGGCCACGCCTGGGTCATGTGACACCAACCCAGCCAGCTGATTGGGGCACGCTGGTCACATGATGCTGAAAGAGGACTAGTAGACTGACTCAGAGGGTGGTGAGGAGAGGCATGGTGGTGACTCTGCAACGGGGTTCATTTTTATTAATATAGATGATAAGATAAGAAAATAAAAACAACCTTCATGTAAAGTTAAGTCAACAAAAGATTGCATTCCAACCATTACTAGAGCCGAGCAGATTACTGAACACAAGCGACTGGGCTTTGACGGCCAATTCGCAAAGTTTGCACAATCAATATTAGCAAGAAGAATCTCACAATGCGTGCGAAATCGCATCCGGGTCAAATCTCAATCCGAAATCAAAAGAAATAAAGCGCATTTTAAGGACAATTAAGCACACCCATTGCGCCAAAATTCTCATAATTATGTAAAAACATCGCTCTTTATATTTTGAATAGGTTGAATTACCATAATGATAATCATCACAGTAACGAGAAATTTGTGGAAGAAAAAAAAAAAGGTGCTAAATTGTCATCAAAACAACGATGCAAAAAAGCAGCAACGCTTCACAATAAGGTCCCATTAGTTAATATCAGGTAATGCAATACATCTATTACACTATTAATGTTGGTTAATCATGTACAACTGTTCATTGTTAGTTCATGTTAATTTCAACATTAAGATTAGAAGTCATTTTCATCGTTAGTTCAAGTGGACTAATATTAACAAACGGAACCTTATTGTGAAGCGATACCAACACGCGATCAAAAAGCTCGTTTTTCTTGTTCCCGCTTTTAATTTCGGCGTGAAACGCGACCCGGGCGTTGAGATTAGCCCAAATCACTTGCTGATCTGCATTTAAACAAATCTATCAGAATTTGAGAAGCCCAGTCAGATCATTGTTTAATGGTTATCAATGACAATGAAGATGGAGGAGCTAAAGATCTCCGGCAGACGCCCATCAGAACCGGGTCACGTGGCACCGGCGGAGCAGGGGCCTCCAGGACTGGCGGAGGGGGCAGAATCGCATTAGTTTCCTCTGAAACACAATCTACAGAGAGACAGGTGAGAGGGAAAACAGGTTTACCTGCGTCTGGGAGGCGGGCTTCGCCTGCGGTAGTCGTCGCGTGGACGTCGGCTCCAGGAAGGAGGCGGACCCCGGTTACGAGTTCGCTTCTCGCCATTGGACAGCTCCACCCTCACTCGGCAACCGCAGAGAGTCCTGTGTGACCCGTCGGTTAGATCGAAGCCGTTGGGTAATTTGCTGATAACAACTAGATTTATAATCCACACTCACCGTCCGTCCAGCTCTCTGACGGCGTCTGTGGCGTCACGAGGGTCCTCAAACTCAACGAACGCAAAGCCAGGAGGGTTCCTGGCCACCCACACGCTCCTCAGGGGTCCGTAATAACCGAACGCCCTCTCCAGTTCGGACTTATTCCCATTGTTCCCCAGATTCCCAACGTACACCTTGCAGTCCAGAGGGCAGTCGCGATGCATGGCTCAATCTGCACAATATAAGTTGCTGTTACATAAGAGTAATGAGATGAGTTTGTTATTTAATGTATGAATGAAAAAGCCTCGACTTTGAAATTCTGTTGCTTTTATCATGAAACTCAAACAAGAAATGTGATAAATATCTGCACTCTAGATTACATTTTAACTTAAAGGGTTAGTTCACCCAAAAATGAAAATAATGTCATTTATTACTCACCCTCATGCTGTTCCACACCCGTAAGACCTTCAGAACGCAAATTAAGATATTTTTGATGAAATCCGATGGCTCAGTGAGGCCTGAGCAATGACATTTCCTCTCTCAAGATCCATTAATGCACTAAAAACATATTTAAATCAGTTCATGTGAGTACAGTGGTTCAATATTAATATTATAAAGCCACGAGAATATTTTTGGTGCGCCAAAAAAACAAAATAACGACTTATTTAGTGATGGCCGATTTCAAAACACTGCTTCAGGAAGCATCGGAGCGTTATGAATCAGTGTGTCGAATCATGAGTCAAACTGCCAAACTGCTGAAATCAAATGACTTTGGCGCTCCGAACCGCTGATTCGACACGCTGATTCATAACGCTCCGAAGCTTCCTGAAGCAGTGTTTTGAAATCGGCCATCACTAAATAAGTCGTTATTTCATTTTTGGCGCACCAAAAATATCCTCGTCGCTTTATAATATTAATATTGAACCACTGTACTCACATGAACTGATTTAAATATGTTTTTAGTACATTAATGGATCTTGAGAGAGGAAATGTCATTGCTCAGGCCTCACTGAGCCATCGGATTTCATCAAAAATATCTTAATTTGCGTTCCGAAGGTCTTACGGGTGTGGAACGGCATGAGGGTGAGTAATAAATTACATTATTTTTTATTTTTGGGTAAACTAACCCTTTAACCTGTTCCTCAATATTTCATTGAAAAAAATCCATAATGAAAACAAGTTTATGACTCATTAAAAGTTACTTTAATGTTAATATCAAATCTGCATCGTTTGCAAAATTATTAATTTAACCTTATATAGTAATGTACCAACTGCTTCCCTGTATAGTTTACAGCATTATCCCAGAGATTTGACATGTAAATTGTTTTTTTAAATCCAATAGAAACGTGAATTGTGTATCAATACCCAGCCCTGCTAGTTATCGTGCCATAATACACTAATTTAAATAACAAACCCGAGAATCTCTAG
>RJVU01042601.1:0-36017 GCA_003731715.1 Anabarilius grahami | reverse complement strand
GAGAGAGAGAGAGAGAGAGAGAGAGAGAGAGAGAGAGAGAGAGAGAGAGAGAGAGAGGATAATGGAGGTGTGGCTGATTTCAGTCTCCATCCCCCTCAATACCAGTTTCTCTCTTCTATTCTCTTGCTCTTAATGTTGAATGTTATCTTGGCATAATACAAAAATAATTGGTTGTCCTTAAAGTTAAACACCGTTTATTTTTGTGTTGTGTTTGAGTTCCTATTCGTTTAATTTCACCTACTACCAAACTGGTTACACATTTAAAGCAGAACAAAATAAATGAATCTATAAATAAAGATTAGCGCCTGAAAATGAAGTTAAATACGCAAACGAAAATAACAGTAATGAAAAAACCGCGTCTTTTGCTTTTGTTCGCGGCTCAAAATGGCGCATGGCGTTCACACGCGACTACACACAAAACACCGTGAAACACAATCTCTCGATTTAACGCGCGATAGGTGCTGTAAATATAATTAAGATCATTGTTAATTTAAAACGCGCGATAAAAGACTCGAAGTAAGCTGCTAACAGCTAATCTGGGTCAATAGTAAAATGGCGCCTGAAAGACCCAAAATTAAGCAAAAACGCACAACCGTCTGCTAACGCTGCTCAATAAAGACCACAAACGACAGAATCAAAAGCATTACAACAGAATGAAAGCGAATAAAGGTAAATTTACCGTCAGTATCGCGTGTTTCTGGCCGTGTGTATTTGATTCCTGGATCAGATCCGCTCTGAAATGGCGCAGCGCGGAAATACGGAGGCTCTCACGTAATGAACGTCCAAACGCACGCGGCGGGGCGGAGCTTAAGAAAAAGAGGACCTGAGCATATAACGAGTATGTGGCTCCAGTTATGATGCCTTAATGGAGATATTGCTGTAGCAACTCTCATTTCTGTTTTTGTGTATTGAAGCACTGCAATTGATCATGAGATAACACAAAAAACAACATTCATGTCAAATCCGGCACAGTGGATCCTGAGAAGCTATTTGTTCGCCACACAAATAAATCATATGGATTCAGAAGATTTGAAATATAGTGCATGAGTCTACTTTTGAGAATAGATTTCACCTTGATTGGTTGAAACTCATAAATGCTTTGGAATAGAGAGCTGGTTGGTTCTTTTTAAAGAGACACTCAAGAAGTGAAAACATCAAAAAATGTGAATGCACAAAAGGTTATAGAAGTTTAAGTTTAGTGTAAAGCAAATTTACTGAACTAAGCATTTGGTATTTTATACAAATTATATATTTTACAAAATCATTTGGACTCTAAAATTGCTTGAAAATCAAAGTTGAGCCACTATAAGGTTTTAAAGTACTATTTCAAAGGTAACGCAACTTTTTACACTTAATTTATGATTTTTGAGCATTTAAGCTTTCGAATGACACCTAATTTATAATCATTTACTGTAAATCAAATGTATTGAAATCAACATTTTGTATTTTACACAAAATATATATTTTACAAAATCATTTGGACTCTAAAATTGCTTGAAAATCAAAGCCATATGTCTAACCAAGTTGTGTTTTAAATTTGAAGTTGATATCACAAAAATTGAGCTACTAAAACGTTTTAAAGTACCATTTCAAAGGTAACGCAACTTAAAAATGGTTTTCACAAGATGAATTTTGACAATTTATAATGAAGCTTAAGCTTTCAAAAGACACCTAATTTATAATCATTTACTGTAAATAAAAGTCAACAAACCGTGTCAGTTTTTAACTCTCAAACTAAGACTTTTCTCCTGTTTTTAGGTGAAAACACAGTCAGCTGATTCTCATCTCAGCCTTTCTCACAAAACGCAGATTCACAACCCACAAAAAAGGCACCAAAATTCAATCCCAGGTGCCTTTGAGCTCAGTGAGGACGCCAACCTGTCAATGAGAAACCTCCATTAATCAGTAGTTTGATGCATCTATTATAAATGACTTGGTGGAAGCAACTAAACCATAATTAAAACATCTTATATCAAAATATATATTTTACAAAATCATTTGGACTCCAAAAATGGCTAGAAAATCAAAGCTGTATTGTGTTCCAAATTTGAAGTTGATATCACAAAAATTGAGCCACTAAAAGGTTTTAAAGTACAGTTTCAAAGGTAACGCAACTTCTTTCACAGGATTGATTTTGACAATCTATCTATCTCAACATGTTTATTGTAAGCTTCACGGCCACTGTAGGCTAATATTCTTCTTGTTTTCTACAGAAGAAGAAAGTCATAGAGGGTTGGAGTGACGTGAGGGCGAATAAATGATGACAAAATGGTCATTTTTGGCTGAACTATCCCTTTAAAGTAGTTTTGTAGGTTTGAGGGCATCTGGGCGGTTGCTAATCAGAGATGTCAGACTTTGCAGCAATCATCACTGACGTCCCCATCATCAAACGCTCGCAGAGCTGCATTTCTCAGCTGTAGAAACCACATCCAAGACGGGTTGCCATGGTGCAAGTCTCTTTAGCGATGCTCTACTGACGCGGAAACACGCCGACGGCATTGCTTAGTTTTGAAGTTCTAACGAAAAGACATTTTAACTAGAAAGCTTGTTATGGACACCAGTAGCTTTATTGTTGAGACTTTTCCTTTCAACGTCAGTTTTTAACTCTCAAACTAAGACTTTTCTCCTGTTTTTAGCTGATTCACATCTCAGCAGTTTCACAACTAACAAAAAAGGCACCAAAATTCAATCCCAGGTGCCTTTGAGCTCAACCTGTGAATTAATCAGAAGTTTGATGCATCCATTATAAATGACTTGGTGGAAGCAACTAAAGCATAATTGCATGATAATTGGGGCTCGAGGAGGAGGAGGAGAAGCTCTTCAGACCGTTTCCTCTGAAGTCTGACTGTGTGAGGTCACTTCCTGTGTTGGGGATGCCAGCGGTCTATATAAACCCTGAGAACTGACCGTCTGTCAGTCAAGCATCTGCAGACAGCAGGAGAACAGACGGCCATCTCACTGTCAAAGATGTGAGTACTGATCTCCGATGAAGTTAACGCTCTAGTTAGTAGCTTCACTAACTGAGTCATGTGTTTGTAAAGTTCATGTTTTTGCTCTTCAGCTCAAGGAGTTTATGAGTTTGCAGATGATGTTGAAGACGCAAAGATCTCAGCAGCGTGTCGCTTTCATGATCCTGATGGTGGTTGCAGCCGTACAGTGTCAGGAGAATGAGAGGTATGGCTATCTATCTATCTATCTATCTATCTATCTATCTAAGTTCAAAAATATGACCAGAGGTAAAATATAAATAATAGCGGACCCAACACTGAGCCCTGTGGGACACCGTGATTAACTGAGACCGAGCATTCTTAAAGGATTAGTTTACTTTCAAATATAATTTTCCATGATAATTTAATCACCCCCATGTCATCCAAGATGTTCATGTCTTTCTTTCTTCAGTGGAAAAGAAATTAAGGTTTTTGATGAAAACATTCCAGGATTTTTCTCCATATAGTGGACTTCACTGGCCTCCAAACGGTCAAAATGACAGTTTCAGTGCAGCTTCAAAGAGCTTTAAACGATCCCAGACGAGGAATAAGAGTCTTATCTATAGAGAAACCATCGCTCATTTTCGAAAAAAAAAATACAAATGCTTTATAAACACAAAATATCGCCTTGAACGTACTTCCGCATTCTTCAAAACGGAACGAACGCTGCGCCAGTTTCGTTTTTTTCCGTAAGTCGAATAGGGAAGGCGTAGGACATACAGCCAAAGCTTTTTGAAGAATACGGAAAGCGGAAGCACATGCAAGGCGATAATTTGTGTTTATAAAGCATATACAGTTATTTTTTTTTCCGAAAATGGCCGATGGTTTCTCTAGATAAGACTATTATTCCTCGTCTGGGATCGTTTAAAGCCTTTGAAGCTGCACTGAAACTGACATTTGGACCTACAACCCGTTGAACCCCAGTGAAGTCCACTATAAGAAGAAAAATCCTGGAATGTTTTCCTTCATTTCTTTTCCACTGAAGAAAGAAAGACATCTTGGATGACATGGGGGTGAGTAAATTATCAGGAAAATTTCCTTCAGAAGTGAACTCTAATCTATCTATCGAGATGTTCTGAGATGAATTTCCTCTCTGCAGCAGACGGGCGGTCACAGAGCATCAGTTGATGCATGATCGCGGTCGCTCCATTCAGAGTCTGAAGAGACTGATCTGGCTGTCCAGTGCGATCGAGGGGCTTCACACCGCACAGACCCGCACACTGACCACCGACGAGCCGGACAGCAGGTGGCGCTTTCGCGGTCCTCAGCCCGGTAAAGACAGCAGCAGCCACAAGAGGGCGCTAGAGACGCTGTTGAGCGACATGTACAGACCTCACCTCACTACTGGACTGGACGGAGAGAAATAGCGCCATACGAACACCATTCTGATTCCCCGGGAAAACCACGTCTATAATGAGCGAAAAGCTGATGAACAAAACTAGATCGCTGCCTTTACAATCAACAAAACTGTATTACAGACGAGACTAGGATAGTTATTGTTTAGAATGTAAGCGATCTAGTTTTGGCGCGCTTCTCCCTCTGCGCAGACGCAGAGCGGCTCATCCGTGATCTTCACCTGTATAAATCTGTATTCAAGAAATTTAGAATATTTCTTACGTGCAATCGCATTACCATGGTCTTAACTAATCACCTACACGTCCAAAAATATATGTATGAAGAAATACCACGGTGTTTTTGTTTTAAGTGTTGATTTATTTATGCGCAGAGGATGTGTTGGATGGGTTTCAAATCATTCTTGATATATATATACATGGCTATAAACAGATCGTATTTTTGATTTAGTATGTATGTGTGTGATTAAAGAGGCTTTTAAGTAAACTGTTGTTCATTTCAGAACTCAAATCGGTTGAAACACGTCAAATATGGTGTAATGAATGTTTGTAATACACAAAACGAAGGGCGACACCAAAACAATACATTTTTTATTCGTTTTTCTAACAATAGTGAAGGCCGTGTTCCATTTAGTACTGCTGCAAACCTAATTTGAGTTTAGTTTGCAATGTATTAATACAAAACTTTCTGAATTTCACAGTATGAATTTGAGCATGAATATAAAATGATGAAGTAAAATTGAAGTTCCACCCAGCTAACAGGCAACGTTCTCTCAAAGTTATGAACAAACGTTTTATTTCTGACACGTTTTAGTTTGATGTTTGTCTTTTTGTAAACGTTCGGAGAACATCGAAAAGTAACGTTTGAAGAATGATAAATGGAACGTTTCTTTAACGTTCGCATAACCAAGAAACTAATTAAAAACGGGATGTTTTGAACGTTCAGAAATAACGTTTTCATAACTTAATGGGAACGTTGGCAAAACGTTCTTAGAACATATTTTTGTTAACTGGGTCAGAATATAAAAACAGTATGAAATATGAAATGCTTCACATCAAAGAAAAGTAAAAAACGCAGTGATTCATTCAAACTTGAAACTAATTATTAAAAAATATAAATCCTCTCGCTGCAGAAAACATAAAAGTACTAAAGTAATCCGTCAATTTTACAGGATTCTTGAATTTCAAACCCTCACCGTAGAAATCACAAGTAACTAAACGTCTCTCGATGCAGAAAGTGAAAGGTTTGGGTTTCTCTCTCATGCACACAAACACTCTCTCTTCACTTTTGTACAAGTGTACGTCCACTATCATTTCATTACCCTGCAAAAGATAAAAACAATGGCTTTAATTGACAAAATGAGAGTTTGAATAGTCTAAAATATCTCAAACGTCACCTAGAACATCTTGACCTAGAAGCTAAAGTGAGACCTGAATCATCAGATGATCCCTGCGATATATGAGACACACTTGAGATAGACAGACCAAATGAAGGACTACAGCCTTTTCTATATTTTGCAGAAATAGTTGTATAGCATGCTGTTCTGAAAGGGTTAGTTCACCCCAAAATGAAAATAATGTCATTAATTACTCACCCTCATGTCGTTCCACACCCGTAAGACCTTCGTTAATCTTCGGAACGCAAATTAAGATATTTTTGATGAAATCCGATGGTTCAGTGAGGCCTGAGCAATGACATTTCCTCTCTCAAGATCCATTAATGCACTAAGAACATATTTAAATCAGGTCATGTGAGTACAGTGGTTCAATATTAATATTATAAAGAGACGAGAATATTTTTGGTGATATCAGCGGTTCGGAGCGCCAAAGTCACGTGATTTCAGCAGTTTGACACGCGATCCGAATCATGATTCGACACAAAAGATTCATAACGCTCCGAAGCTTCATGAAGCAGTGTTTTGAAATCGGCCATCACTATATAAGTCGTTATTTTGTTTTTTTGGAGCACCAAAAATATTCTCATCGCTTTATAATATTAATATTGAACCACTGTACTCACATGAACTGATTTAAATATGTTTTTAGTGCATTAATGGATCTTGAGAGAGGAAATGTCATTGCTCAGGCCTCACTGAGCCATCGGATTTCATCAAAAATATCTTAATTTCTGTTCCGAAGATTAACAAAGGACTGAGGCATGGCATGAGGGTGAGTAATTAATGACATTATTTTCATTTTGGGGCGAACTAACACTTGAACATTGCTAATCTCAAAATGGTGCTCCCTCACAAAACAAGGCTTTCCCAGAATTCATTGCAGCTATCTTTAATCCAAGATGGCGGACGGAGTCAAGTGAGTATATTTGTAGTCATTACTGTTTTTTTAATAAATTTTATTTTAAATTTATTTTATTTCAAGTAACAAAAATGTTTTTATGGTTTTGTCGTACGCAGATGATCTTCTCTTACATCACTGCAGGATGTCGGCCAGTTTATCTTGATAGTACTCGTAGTTCTCCTGGCAGTCCTCCCACGGCGTGAACTGCTCCTCGTCGTTCTCTACGAACGTGTCCCAGGTGTAGGTGAAATCCAGCGGCTTCATCATGCGCAGTTTGCAGCCGGCGGCCGCCAGCGCCTTTAGCCCCGCCTGAATCTCAGGCTCCTCCCACTCGAAGAGCCGCGCGGAGAAGATCGCCAGACGGACGCTTTTCCTGGACTTCAGGACCTCCGCCAACTTTCCGGCACAGACGGCGCACGGGCTGGACGACATGTACCATGTGATGGTGTATTTGCAGGCGGGGTCATAGTTGGGCAGGACCTGCTGGAAGAACGCCTCCTCGGCGTGGCCGCCCGCGTGCTCGTCTTCGATGTAGCCCCGGAGGAGGCTGTCCGAGCCCTGGTCCACCAGATAACACAAGAAGGTTTTATTCCTGCCGGACGAGTACTCGACGTTCTTAAACTGGAACTTGAAGAAAAACGGGTCCATGCGATCCCTGTGGACACAAAAGGGGGTGAATTCAAGACCTGCAAAGCGCCCTCTACTGGAGCCTCTTCACATTGCAAGGAAATTCGCTCAGATTTTTGTGATATCAACTTCAAGTTTGGAACACAACTTATTTAGTACATATAAATACAACATGTTTAGTTTGCTTTACAGTAAGCTTAATCTTCTGTAACTTTTTTAAACTTTAATTGTTTTGATGTGTTTTCACTTCTGCAATAATCTCCTGAGTGTCTCTTTAAAAAGAACCAACCTTAGGTCTGTATTCCAAAGCATTCATGAATTGCAAGCATGCTATGCTCCAAAAGGGGGGTGATTATTTACAGTTAACAGATTAAATGTGCATAAAAGTATCTCGGCTGTATTATTACCCAGCGTTCCAGAGTCTGCAGCCTCCGAGGGGGTTTCTGTGGTCGTTTTTAACAGCTCCTTCACAGGCTGACAGATGGAAGGGTTGTCAGGGTTATAAATACCCTCAGCGGGGGCAGAACTTTATTCTTGGAGTCTGACCCATATACAGAACCGTGTGTGGTGAGACGGTTTGGAAGTATTGTGTGTGTTTGCTGCCAGATGAACTCGGTTAATCTTTAATGAGCACCTGCTATTAGATGATCCATAACAATTCACAGCTTTAATGTGTCGACAGAATCAAACTCATCAAACTCGCTTGGATTCTTAAACGGCAGTCTGAAATGCGAAACATCCAAAACTCAAATAGAAATGCAGCAAACATCTCAACGATGTCTCAAACTGTGCTCTAGGTACTAATCAGAAATATGAATATGAACATTTCTCATCAGATGAAATTTTAGAATTTTAGTCGAAACATCTGAGAGGAAGTTGACGCCTACATGAGATTCAATTGAGAACTTGTTGGAGACTAATAAAGTTCTTGGCATTTCAGGTTCTTCAGATTGGTGTTTTGGTTTCTAGATTCTTCAAAGCACCAGATGGATGTTCTAACGTTATTTTTAAGAGCGTGTTCTTCTGACAACACACTGCAGACAGCGAGACACATCACCGCCTGTCAGGACTGACCTTGGTGGGGGTTGGGTTGAATTGATCTGCTTTTGACCTGAACGTTCATGCAATTCCCAACAGAAACACAATTCTTAAAAACAAAGGTTCTTTATTGGCATCAGTGGCTCCATGCAGAACCTCAAACATCCCTGGAAACCTTCCATTCCAAAGTAAGCTCTTTTATAGCAGAGATTCTTCAGATTATTCTTAAATATAAAGCTTGTTTCTTGGCATTAATGGTTCCATGAAGGACCTTTAACATGAAACCTTTCCACTGCACAAAAGATTCTGTCTTCTGGAGAAACGTACTCTCTTAAAATAAAGCAGTAATTCCATAGAAGAACGATTTTTGATTAATTTCTTAAAAGAACCATTTTTTCTTAGTGTGAAGAACCTTTCATGTTAAAGGTTCTTCATGGAACCATCGATGCCAATAAAGAAACTTTATTTTTATTAAGTTTTCCAAGTCTTCTGAAGTCACGATGCTTTGTCTGAGGATCCGACCCTTAATTATTCATTTAATCCCTGAAAGTCTTGTCATCTGTTGTCATTCGTGTTTGTGTAGATTCACATACTCTGCTAGAAGACGCCACTGATCCCAAGCACCATTGGTTCTCACATATCATGTGACCGATTGTGATTCAGCAAGTTTGTGAGCAAAAGTATGACTTAAATGTGGGTCTGTTCCTCGCACACAACTGTCATATGACTTAAGAAGACTTGAAATATAGCGCACAAGTAATATTGACTACTTTTACGAAACTTTTAAGGTTCCAGTAGGGTGTTTTTGACGACGTAGAAGCACCATTTTTGGTGTTTAGTGAACAATTCTTCATTTTTTTTTAAAGTGTGGAGAACATTTTAATAATCTGAAGAACTTAAAGAACCTTAAGGGGTTTCATGGATGTTCTTAATGATGCTAATAAAGAACTTTTATTTTAAGTAGTTTACGTTTATGATGTTTTCTGTCTTTTTTTGAGCTCGAGAGCACAACGACATCTCCTGTTGTGTTCCACAGAAGAAAGAAGGTCGTACAGGTATGGACTGTAAATGAAGGTTCGGTTCTAGCTCCTCGTCTGATGTTCTGTCGTGTCTCTCTGTGTTTTCAGACTCACCCTGTGATGATCTCAAACGGCGGCAGCTCCATTGGCTCCGGTTTATCTCCATTCGCTGCGGCTCCATTCTCCGCACCGGTGGCGGCGGCGGCGGCAGCAGCCTCTCCGTTCTCCACGGGCGCGTTCTTCCCGTTTACCTCAGGTTTCTCTCCTTCTTTAGGAGGTTTCTCTCCTTCTTTAGGAGGTTTCTCCTCTTTCTTTGCCTCATTTTCTGCTTTCTCTTTCCTCCTGACGGTCAGGCGAGAGCCGCTGCTGCTCTTTCTGTCGGCCATCTCTGAAACTAAACACACACACACACACCTCAGTATTTATAACAGCACTTGAGTGTGTGTGTGTGTGTGTGTGCAGCTGTCGGTCTGTTCTATTAAAAGACCTCCTGACCATAGAGATGATAGATAAACAAAATCTTACACAGGATACATCGTCAAAAGTTGGGCACTTCTTTCTCAGATATCAAAATTATTTTTGTTGTTGTTGTAGCACATAGTGAAGTAAAAGTAGTTTCATAGTTTTTTGTGCTAAGAACATTATTAAAGACCAGATAACTTTTAAACAAACATTCTGTTTCTTATATATATATTCAGTGGTGTGAAAAAGTGCTTGCCCCCTTTTGCATGTTTGTCACACTTTATTGTTTCAGATCATCAAACAAATTTAAATATGAATCAAAGATAACACAAGTAAACACAACATGCAGTTTTTAAATGAAGGTTTTTATTATGAAGGCAAAACAAAATCCAAACCCTAATAACTGGTTGGGCCACCCTTAGCAGCAACAACTGCAATCAAGCGTTTGCGATTACTTGCAATGAGTCTGTTCCAGCGCTGTGGAGGAATTTTGGCCCACTCATCTTTGCAGAATTGTTGTAATTCAGCCACGTTGAAGGGTTTTCGAGCATGAACCGCCTTTTTAAGGATTGAGGTCAGGACTTTGACTAGGCCACTCCAAAGTCTTCATTTTGTTTTTCTTCAGCCATTCAGAGGTGGACTTGCTGGTGTGTTTTGGATCATTGTCCTGCTGCAGAACCCAAGTTCACTTCAGCTTGAGGTCACGAACAGATGGCCGGACATTGTCCTTCAGGATTTTTTGGTAGACAGCAGAATTCATAGTTCCATTTATCACAGCAAGTCTTCCAGGTCCTGAAGCAGCAAAACAGCCCCAGACCATCACACTACCACCACCATATTTTACTTTTGGCATGATGTTCTTTTTCTGAAATGCTGTGTTACTTTTACGCCAGACGTAATGGGACACACACCTTCCAAAAAGTTCAACTTTTGTCTCTTCAGTCCAAAACTGAGACGAGCCTTTATGTTCTTTTTGCTCAGCAGCGGTTTTCGTCTTGGAACTCTGCCATGCAGGCCATTTTTGCCCAGTCTCTTTCTTATGGTGGAGTCACTGATGGAGTACTCGAGTCCTGGACTAGGACTCGAGTCCGATTCGAGTCACTATTCTTTGGACTCGAGTCCGACTCGAGACTCCATTCTTTGGACTCGTGACTCGACTTAGACTCGCGGACTGATGACTCGTACTTGGACTCGGACTCGAGTATATATAAAATCGGAGTTGAGCATTCATCACGTTGTTTTTGACTAAATATGTTATAAAAAATTATAAAGTTTATATATAATATTATATAAGGTTTCGTGCCCAAGACCGGCCGGGATTTATTTTTTTCCCTCACAGACACTGCTACCGCTCGCTCTCTTGACAACACACTCACTGACGTCACTCACTTTACGCTCGTGCATGAAATGTTCAAATTTGGAAAATGCAGAAAGATGTGCCCCGGATTGTGAAATTCGCCTACACGAATTTTGCATCTAATGCTGGAAAGAGCAGCGCTAAATGTTGTGAAGTGAAGTGAAGTGAAGTGACATGTGGCCAAGTATGGTGACCCATACTCGGAATTTGTGCTCTGCATTTAGCCCATCCAAGTGCACACACACAGCAGTGAACACACACACCGTGAACACACACCTGGAGCAGTGGGCAGCCATTGCTGCGGCGCCCGGGGAGCAGTTGGGGGTACGGTGCCTTGCTCAAGGGTCTCACCTCAGTCGTGGTATTGAGGGTGGGGAGAGCGCTGGACATTCACTCCCCTCACCGACAATCCCTGCCGGACCTGAGACTCGAACCCATGACCTTTGGGTTACAAGTCCGACTCTCTATCCATTAGGCCACGACTGCCCCTTGTGTGTGTAATCGCACAATTGACCCTTCGCAAAGACCCGCCCCCCTTAGTTACTGTTGCTTTGTCCGACAAGCCATGGCGCTGTCACGCCACACAGAGTGAAAAATACATCGCAGAGCAAAGAGGACACTGACAACAATTCGACAGACAAGACAAACCAGGTTACTTATGATATTAAACAAAGTCCCAGCTTTCAAACTGTGAAGTTTTTAAAGAAATTCAAACAATAAAAAACATTTTGTGGCTCTTAAATGTGTCGTGACCATGGTCGTGACAGATTGCTGTAGCGCCTCTGCTCAAGAGGCTCGTAAACCATTTATATAAGTCCATTTATAGCATCAAATAAACATGAATGAACATGAGAATGAATGTTGTTTCAAACGCGGAAAGACGTCAATATACACAATTTTTCAAGTTTAACTCCACCGAGGTTAATCTTCTAACTCCTGACTGCTTTGTCGGACAAAATGGCAGATTCGGCGTTCTGATTGGTTAGATCGCTTGTCAATCAAACTCCTGGCGAAGGGTCAATTGAGGAAAAGACTGGGACAACTTCAAACTTTAACAGACACCTGTCGCGGATGCACCCAGAAAAGTAAGTAAAATGCTTTCCATTGGTTAACGTTAGCTTTTAAAAAAACTATTATTGACTAATGCATATATGAAATGATATCTGATTGAAAAGGTTAAAGACTGATGCTTTTAAAATGCAACATGAAAATGCAGCATGATTAAACATGCATTTTGTAAATTTTCTACGCTAGTTCTCAATCACAAGTTCACAACAATGGAAGTAAACACATGCTTTTGATGGCGTCGTAAAGTTGCAAAGTGTGTTGCAAAGTGTATATGTCAAATCAGTAAATAAACACCCTTTGCAATCGTGACAGTGGTGTCATTTTTGTTTAATGTAGAACCTCTTTAATACATTTTATCAGTTGTTTGAAGGTCCCAGAGTGGAGACATGTAGGCACTGGGAGCTCGAGACTCGACTCGGACTCGAACACTGGGACTCGAGACTCGACTCGGACTCAAACTCTGGTAATGGTGACTCGACTTGGACTCGACTCGGACTCTTCTTTGGTGACTCGGACTTGGACTCGGACTCGAACACTGGGACTCGAGACTCGACTCGGACTCGACAGTTGGTGACTCGACTACAACACTGGGTGGAGTCATGAACACTGACCCTAACTGAGGCAAGTGAGGCCTGCAGTTCTTTGGATGTTGTTGTGGGGTCTTTTGTGACCTCTTGGATGAGTCGTCGCTGCGCTCTTGGGGTAATTTTGGTCGGCCGGCCACTCCTGGGAAGGTTCACCACTGTTCCATGTTTTCGCCATTTGTTGATAATGGCTCTCACTGTGGTTCTCTGGAGTCCCAAAGCTTTAGAAATGGCTTTATAGCCTTTTCCAGACTGATAGATCTCAAATACTTTCTTTCTCATTTGTTCCTGAATTCTTTGGATCTCAACATGATGTGTAGCTTTTGAGGATCTTTTGGTCTACTTCACTTTGTCAGGCAGGTCCTATTTAAGTGATTTCTTGATTGCGAACAGGTGTGGCAGTAATCAGGCCTGGGTGTGGCGAGAGAAACTGAACTCAGGTGTGATAAACCACAGTTAAGTTATGTTTTAACAGGGCTATGTGGGTTTGGATTTTGTTTTCCCTTCATAATAAAAACCTTCATTTAAAAACTGCATGTTGTGTTTACTTGTTTTATCTTTGATTAATCTGAAACATTAAAGTGTGACAAACATGCAAAAAATTAAAAAATCACACCACTGTATATATAATTCGAAATTGAGAAAAGTGTTGGATATTGGTGAAAAGTGTGTTTTATTGTAGCGCCAGGAGTGTTGAGTTTAGAGACATTTTTAAATGGGGTTTTCAAAAGAAAGTTTGCTATCAAAGATCACTTCTACACTTTAGAAGCAAATCTACACTTCTCAGTTTCTCCAGATGAAAAGACCAAGATAAACACACACGTGTTTCAACTAGAGTTTTAAAAGAGTTATTTTGCTCAGATTCACCAAAATGCCAAAGTCTGCAATCAAAAGCAAAACATCTGATTATGAACTCATTTCTCATCAAATTTCCTCAAGACCAAAACTTTCTGGTAACCAAATGATTTTTTTCTAAATGAACGATTACATTTACAGGTTACTGTATGTTTGCATTAATGTTCACTCGTGGATTTTGTTGTAACAACACAAACATTATACATTGATTTACTGGCTTTTGAGTCGAATGGCTTTTGCTCTAACCACTGAGCTACTGGCTTTTGAGTCACTGTAGCTCAGTGGTTAGAGCATGGCACTAGCAATGCCAAGGTCATGGGTTCGATCCCAGGGATTGCACATACTCCAATACAAATGTATAGTATAATGCAATGTAAGTCGCTTTGGATAAAAGCGTCTGCCAAATGCATAAATGTAAATGTAAATGAATGAAGATGCTTTTTCTCTTTATTTCATCTGTTCAAACATCAGTGTGACGGTTTGATCTGTCGGTGGATAAACAGCTTCTGCTGGATGTTTGTCGTCTCTGTGTGCGTCAGCAGTTTGAGGCTGAAGTATTTCTTCATTTTCTCTCCTGATAATAAGAAGATCATAATCTTCCACTCCACACAAAACATCTTTACACTGAAATAAAGTGAATCCATCAACAGTCAAATAAGAGTCGCAGGTCAGAGGTCAAATATGATTGACAGCTCACAGCACTAAATAACACACCAGTAGATTCAGATATCTAGTCCAATATTTAATTCTGCTATTAGTTTTCATTCTCAAGTCTGACCACATCAAGTCTGCCCTCCCCCCCTCCCTGGACCCATTCCAGTTTGCATATCGGTCCAACCGGTCGACCGATGATGCCATCTCATCTACCCTCCACTCAGCACTCACACATCTNGGCTTTTCAGTGAAGCGATGAAGAAAATGTTTCTCAAGTTAGTTTTGCTCTGTTTGTGGCGTCTGGATGGTGAGTTTTAAATGTGTTTTTATGGCTTCAGTTGTTTCTGTTCTGGTACCATGTGATAAATTACTGGTTAAATTAGTTCGAGAAGATTAACATTCACTGTTAGTGTCAGCGACGGTGGCTGTAGTGAAGCGCACGACTCAGGAAATGACTCAAAGAACAGTCTTTAATCTAATAATCCACACAATACACAGGAGAATCATGAGGAGAAACACAACCACGTAACGCAGACGATACCGGACGATGAACTGAACAGATCTCAGGCTTTAAATAACAGGGAGATCATTGAACAGAAACAGGTCTGGGATTAATGAACTAATGATAGAGAACACAGGCAAATGGAAACAGAGAGAAAACTAAACCTAAACAGAACAAACACGTTACAGTTCGTCTCATCTAGAAATAACTGAACTGTGATTTTACTGTCAGATCAGGTTTGAATTCAGCTCTAAACTCAGTTATTATGGATTGATTCAATAAAATAATATAAATATGAAGCTCAGATACTCAACAGCATTAGTTTTAGTGTGACATTAAACATTAAAGTGTCTTTTTAGTTATTAATCCATATATAAATCTATTTCTCTTTTCATTCATCATCTTTTGTCTTTGTGCTGCTGCAGAATATTATTCACGTCACATTTAAATGATTCAAAGTATTTCAGTGAAGCTTCATCAAACCAACATCAAGTGATTTTAAAGCTTTAATCTGTGAAAAACTCTGTTCTTC
Organism: Anabarilius grahami; assembly: GCA_003731715.1. NCBI lineage: Eukaryota > Metazoa > Chordata > Actinopteri > Cypriniformes > Xenocyprididae > Anabarilius > Anabarilius grahami. The sequence continues at coordinate 20,682 of RJVU01042601.1, read as the reverse complement.
AGGAGTGTTTGGTGAAGTGAAGAGAGTGTCAGTGTTGGAGGGAGATTCAGTCACTCTAAACTCTGATCTTACTGAAATGAAGGATAATGTTTGGATGAAGTGGTGGTTTGGATATGATAAAAACATTGTAATAGCTGAAATCAATAAACAGGCTGACAGATTCACTGTATATGATGATGTTCTTGATGGGAGATTCAGAGACAGACTGAAGCTGGACAATCAAACTGGATCTCTGACCATCACAAACATCACAATGAAACACGCTGGAGATTATAAACCACAGACCTACTATAAGAGTGATCATTTCTATCTCATTGTCATTGGTGAGTTAAATATCATTTTCATGTGTTTTATATTTTAATCAATTAATGTTGCTTCTGTTGTTTAATGATGAAATTTCAAATTTAAGTTTCAAATCATTTACTTTTGTAAGTGAGTGTCTTAATCTGTGTTGAACCTGTTTCTGTTCGTTCTCCATGTGTGTGTTTGATTCAGTGTCAGTGACGGAGGGAGATTCAATCACTCTCGACTCTACTCTTACTGAAATGAAGGATGATGATCGGATTCAGTGGTGGTTTGGAAATTATAAAAACACTTTAATAGCTAAAAACAATGTAACGGCCGACAGATTCACTGTATATGATGATGTTCTTGATGGGAGATTCGGAGACAGACTGAAGCTGGACAATCAAACTGGATCTCTGACCATCACAAACACCACAATGAAACATACTGGGGATTATGAAGTACAGACCAAGTATATTCGTGTTCATTTCTATCTCGCTGTCATTGGTGAGTTAAAAAAATTCTCTTTCGATATTACACTCGTACTACATCATTTGCCTTGTTATTATTATAAGGCAAGACGCTATGGGGAAAACTCCTTTTTCTCCAATTTCTGAAGCCTTTTTCAAGTGTGAAACTGTGAAACTGCATGGCCATTAGTTCATGGAGTTGTATGTAAACGAACCAGTGATGGTGCGGCAGCAAGCCAGTAGTGAGTGTAGTGAAAATAACCAACTCACCAAACTCACTGCATAAGAAGCAAACTTAGACAAATGTCTTTTAAAAATGTATTTCTTGCAAGAAAGATCAGACAGTCATACAAGCTTCAAGAAAGCTGGTAGAGTGAAAGATAGATAACAGCCTTTCTCTGTTGCTCTTATACCCCTATCTTCAAGGTCAAAACCTCACTCTTACACATTCGGCCCACAAGAGACAACTCTGTTCCACCTTTCATGTGACTTATTTATGTTATCCTTGCGGTTGCCTTACCTCCCAACTAAAAGTAATGACCCCAAAGGTTAAAGGTTTTCTTTACCTAAAGCTCCCACATACCACACAACAGAGGTTCTATATTTCAGGATACATAATTCAACCTTAGTAGTGATTTTGGAGGAGACATGCACATTTTAAAATTTCCACTACAATTCCTCCTCTTTATCATTTACTGATAACTAATCATTACATCACTACTAACAATCAGTTTCACTACATTCTACTATCACATTCTTTGAGGATTAACCACTAATCATTTCAAATTTAAGTTCTTACATCACATTCATGCTCTTCATTTCTGATTTTCCCATGAATGATCACTCTCTTAAATTTGTGAAGGAAGTTAGAAAATGCTTAAGGATTTTTGTGCGGGGATAGACCCTGTGTTGTAGCAAGCTAAACAGGATAGATAAAGAATGGGCTCTTGTAACGAAGCGGGACTCATGGTAAGATCCAAATGCAAGCTTTTATTTACAGTGAGCATAGTCGTACAGGCTGGGTCGATCAGGGGCAAACAGGAACAGCAAGGGACAGGCAGAGTCGTGGTCAGAGTACAGGCGGTAGATCGAGGACAGGCGGATATCATTCACAGAACAGTATACAAGGCAAGGGTCAGGGCAGGCAGCAACTGGTCAATAAACAGTAACAGACAGGCAGACAGGGAAATAACGCTCAGAATTGTCACAAGGAATCAAGACTTCGCGGTGAGGTGGTGTGTGTATGAGTCCTTTATAGTCCAGGTAATGCGTATCAGCTGGGTGTGGTGATTAGTGTGGAGTGTGCATGGCTGTATGTGGTAACAGGTGATTGGTGGAGTGAGTGCATGTGATTGACAGGGGGGATGATGGGAAATGTAGTCCGGGAACTGACAGGATTGTAACAGGAACAGATGGTGATCGTGACAGCTCTACCCTGAGGTTAAATACTTAGGTTACATGTCTGTTTCAGTATTCTCACTCCCTACTGTTTTCCCTTCTTGTGTTACTTTCAGTCTCAATTTAATTACTTCATTTAACCACTAGTTTCATCTGATGTGGTCCCACTTACATCAATTGCTCTCTCTGTCCATTCTAAGAACATGTCATCTGTGTACACAGGCAGTTTCAACATTTGAAGTGCTTGATGTTACGTCACCAATCTCCTTACAACAAATGAAATACACTTGTAAATGCATGGTAGACACATTATCAACATTAGGCCTGCCGCCCCAATTGGTATTACAGTATACAATAACCAATGCATCCATCCCCCTCCCAGGGTGTTAAACCATTTCATCCAGGCATTATCTGCTTGTTCAGGCTCTTTTACGGCCTTCTTCATGTGGGCAATTATGTCTGTTATATTATCACTAAAATCTGGAATATGAAAACAACATGAGGTCCCCAACAGCTTACACACCCCACCTTTCTCTGATGTCAAAAGGTCAAGAGCTAATCTGTTCTGGATAACTGCACTTCTAATGTCTTTCATCTCATCATTTACCATTGTCAAAGCAGATTCAGTTCCATTCGCTATAGCTAACACAGTCCATGTTAACCCGTTTATCTTGTTGATTGAAACAGCTGTTCCCGCCCCTATCAGAAGTGACCACCCAATGTTTGCCCCAGGTGATGTCCATGGATTTGACAAAACATACCCCTTGTAATGTTCTGGTAAAGTCTCTGGCATGATGTTGACCCCTCTTTTCTTTCTCCCCTTTCGTGCAGACTCACCATGTGGCAAATACACCGATGTCCCCACGTCCATCAGAGCTGGATAACAACATCCTTTCCAGCTTCCCTTCGGCATGTAGTGATAAGCCTTATCACCACACACCCACACCGCAGCAGGAGAGGTGTCCTGCAGTTCACCAAAGGGACAGGTGAAGTTTCTTGTCACTCCGCTGATGGCTGCTGAACAGATGGTTTGCTTCCCTCCTCCAAAGTCGATTCTGACCCTGCAGTCAGATCTTCCTGTAGGCTCCGTCCGTCCATATATGTCCTCCTTCTGACAGACACATACATCTCCTTGTCTGTGTGTCACTCTTAGAGGTGGGATTGGGATGTCTGGTTTGTCGTGCACATAATTGACAGTACAAAAAGGTGCAGGACCCTTCATTGGCACTCTTCCCTCCTCTACATCTGCCGCAGGTGGTGTCTTTCATGGTGTCAACAGTCAGTGGAATAGCTTCCCATGCATGAGTCATTTATAAGCAAAGCCAGCAACTTGTGTTTATCTCCAGTTCCCTTTTCTGCAGCAGGGCCAGAGTGCATGCCCTGTTCCCATGGCATTTCATTGCAGCTTTCTGCACACCTCTATCCACTGCTCCGTCGCTTCCCATCCACGTCAATTCTTCTTTAGTGGCTGGTTCGAAGACAGGTCCGATGTTCGGTCTCACTGGTGCTGGTTTTCTTACAATGACACTGAATGCTTCATACCAGTCTGTGCCCTCTTTGTCGATACCACAGAAGAACTTGCCTTGGTCTGAGAGTTTCACAGCTGTCATTGACACCCTCATACCGTCTCTGTTGTTTCCATGTCTGCTGTTCTTAGTCACTTGAAATCTCTCGTCCGTTCCGTAGCTAGCTGGGTCGGTGTAGGCTTTCACGTCAGCCCATTTGCATGGCTCTTTGCAAAAGTACGCCTGTGCATAGCTTGTTGTATCTTGGTCTCTGCAGCCAAGACAGTTCTTTTCAAATGGGTTGCAGTCAAACTGAACAGAGGATCCCTCCTCGACGGTGATAATGCTTTCTTCTAGACCCCGCGTCGGTATCAGTAGCGTTGCTGTCGCTCTCCTGATGCGTCGAAGGAACGTGTTTTTTTGGTCGAGTCGATGATCTTCATCCATGTTGTCGTTACTCCCCATCACAGTTACTCTGGTCATCTTTACAATTTCTGCGGTCAAGAACATGATGACACCACATATCAGTACAGCCAGTACAGTCAGTATGCAGTTTGAACCCCTCAAGCCACACATCCCTGGAACTCTGAAAGGGTGCCACGGTTTTGCTCGTTCCATTTCCTCAGTTAGCCAGGTGCTCAGCACAAGTATATGCCCAGAAAGTGTGAGGTAGGTTGGTTGTGGATGCACTCAGCTCTCTGTTCTCTCTATTTATGAAGGGGCGCCACCCCTGCACAGATTGTGCAACAAGTGAACGGTGAGTAGAACCTGGTCGCTCCGCCTGAGCACACAGCTATGATGCTTGGATCTGCTATCAGCACCTCCTAGATCTTCCTCAACTCCCACCTTTTCACAGCAACTGCAGCTTGCGCTCTCACGATGGGCTCAAGTTTGCACACTGGCTGCTTCAACACAACATTCCTGCCGTGTCCTTGCTCCTGGGCTGATAATGGCACTTGATGTTTATACAGGATCTTGGCATTAACTGACATATGACTTTTCTTCTTCCTGGTCCTGATGCGTTGGTTCAGATCAGCCTGACCTGAACGTCCCCCTTGGCACGGGGCCCCCTCCTGTCTACTCCCTCCTGGGCTCAATCCCAAAATTTGTTTCAGTGTGACCCAGTCTAGATTTATCATAAATCTCCCTCTATGGAAACGCTCTTACTGCCCACGCGGTCAGTTTTAGGAACTTCTTGATCGCACTGCTTCTTCCTGCAGCAGCCGACCTCAATTCCTAAAACCCTCCGGACCACGACCACAGAGCCAGCCAGAGCCACCAAAATGGTTTGTCCCGTTTCCTAATTACTTGTTTACCAAATCATAAATTTCCCTTTTTTTACTTTTTCTTCCAAAAATCTTATTTTACCCTTATAAATCACAAATTTTCATTCTCATAAAAAAAATAATTGTAATTTGTTTCTTACCAGCGGGTCATGTTGCCACCTGGATTCTTTTCTCAATCCCGTGATGTTTTCCAGCAGGCCTCAGTCGCGGTCGACCCCTTCTTCCCTAATCAGATGAGGGGTAGGGCTGAGTCTTTTGTTTCTCAGGTTGGCCAAACATCGAACGCTCCTGAGTCCAAGCCAAATCATACCAGTGATCCCACTTCTCGACACCAAATTGTTGTGGCAAACATAACCAACTCACCAAACTCACTGCGTAAGAAGCAAACTTAGACAAATGTCTTTTAAAAATGTATTTCTTGCAAGAAAGATCAGACGTGAAAGATAGATAACAGCCTTTCTCTGTTGCTCTTATACCCCTATCTTCAAGGTCAAAACCTCACTCTTACACGTTCAGCCCACAAGAGACAACTCTGTTCCACCTTTCATGTGACTTATTTATGTTATCCTTGCGGTTGCCTTACCTCCCAACCAAAAGTAATGACCCCAAAGGTTAAAGGTTTTCTTTACCTAAAGCTCCCACATACCACACAACAGAGGTTCTATATTTCAGGATACATAATTCAACCTTGGTAGTGTTTTTGGAGGAGACATGCACATTTTAAAATTTCCACTACATGAGCAAGCCAATTTGATCAGCTTGCAGCTATGCAGCAGTTAGAACAGCTTGCCTCTCCTCTGCTCGCCACTCTCAATTCAGCTCACCTCTCACGTTCTCAAGCAGCCTGGTCAGCGCTTCGCTCCTGAGCTGCCTGCAGCACCGAGCGTATGCTTCCCGGTGTTTCATTTACATTTACATTTATTCATTTGGCAGACGCTTTTATTCAAAGCGACTTATAATTGAGGAATACAACAAGCGAGTCATCATCACGAGGCAAATAGACACAAGAAGTGCTCACAATACGAGTTTTAGGCAGTGCTCAGAGTATCATAAGCTACAATAGAGGGGGATTAGAGGAAGTGAAAGGATAGGTATAGGAATTTTTTTTTAGAATGAGGATAAGTGCTCACGAAAGAGATGAGTTTTCAGCTGTCTTTTGAATATTGCCAGGGATTCTTCATTCCAGACGAAGGCAGGAAGATCATTCCACCAGCAAGGAACAGTGAACGAGAATGTTCTGGAGATTGATTTCGTGCCTCTCTGTGATGGTACAACGAGCCTTCGCTCCTTTAATGAGCGTAGGCTTCTGGTAGGAATGTAGACTCGTAAGAGTGAGTGGAAGTAGGAGGGTGCTGAGCCTGTAGTAGATCTGTAAGCAAGTGTCAACACCTTGAATTTGATGTGAGCAGCAAGTGGTAGCCAGTGCAGAGATGAAGAGAGGCGTGACGTGGTCTCTTTTGGGCTCGTTGAAGACGAGACGTGCTGCAGGGTTCTGAATCATTTGTAGAGGCTTGATTGTGCATGATGGCAGTCCAGCCAGAAGAGCATTGCAGTAATCAAGCCTAGAAATGACCAGGGCCTGGACCAGAAGTTGTGTTGCATGTTCTGTTAGAAAGGGCCTGATTTTCCTGATGTTGTATAGTGCAAATCTGCATGACCGAGCGGACTTTGCAATGTGGTCTTTGAATGTCAGTTGGTCATCAAGGATTACTCCAAGATTTCTGGCCTAATTTGATGGAGTAAATGAGGATGTGCCTAGCTGGATGCTGAAATCATGCTTAAGAGTCGGATTGGCAGGGAGGACGAGAAGCTCAGTCTTTGCCAGGTTGAGCTGGAGATGACCTTCTTTCATCCATGCCCGAGATGTCCGCCAGACAGCTTGAGATTCGTACAGCTACTGTGGGATCATCTGGTTGGAATGAAAGGAAGAGTTGTGTGTCATCAGCATAGCAATGGTAGGAGAAACCGTGTGCCTGTATGATGGGACCAAGTGATGTAGTGTTACATAGTAGCCACTCTTGAAACCAGATTGGTTGATGTCCAATTGGTTGCTCTGTGAGAGGAAAGATGACACCTGGTTGAAAACAACTCGTTGAAGTGTTTTTGCTATGAATGGTAGGAGAGAAACAGGTCTGTAGCTGTCAACAAGAGACGTGTTTAATGTGGGTTTTTTAAGCAGTGGGGTTACCCGAGCCTGCTTGAATGTGTTAGGGAAAGTGCCAGTGAGGAGAGATGTGTTGATAATGTGTGTAAGTGCTGGTAAAAGTGTAGGAGCGATGGCTTGTAGAAGGTGTGAGGGGATGGGATCTAGAGGACAGGTGGAGGGATGGCTGGAGAGGAGAAGTTTGGATACTTCTGCCTCAGTGAGGGGGGAGAATGAAGAGAGGAGCTGTGTGGCTGTGTGTGTGGTTGGTCTGAGTTCCTGTGTGTGTGGAGCGGAGAACTGACTGCTGATGGTAGATGTTTTGTCAGTGAAAAAGCAAAATTATCAGCAGTTAGGGATGAGGTGGGTGGTGGTGGAGGGGGGCAGAGGAGAGAGTTGAATGTTTTGAAAAGTGTGCGTGTGTTTGAAGCGCTGTTGATTTTGTTGTGGAAATAGGAAGATTTAGCAGCATGAATTTCAGCAAAAAAGGATGAGAGCAGAGATTGATAGCTACTTAGGTCAGATTGGTCTTTTGATTTGTGCCACTTCCTCTCTGCAGCCCTGAGTTTGGTCCGATGTTCACGAAGAACATCAGATAACCAGGGATTAGAGGGAGGGGCACATGCAGGCCTGGATGACAGAGGACAGATACTATCTAGAGATGAAGTTAAGGTGGAACATAAAGTGTCTGTTGCTGTATTCACATCCAGAGATGAGAGTTGTGTGAGTGAGGAAAGGGAGGGTGATACAGCCGAGGAAAGGTGAGAAGAAGAAAGAGAGCACAGGTTTCGTCTGAAGGGAACTGGTAGAGGGGTTGGTGGTGAACAAATAGGGAGCTGTAGATTAAAAGTAATGAAGAAATGATCAGAAATGTGCAGAGTTTACCAAAATGTTGTCAGTGATGCAGTTGCGTGTGTAAATGAGGTCAAGTTGGTTGCCAGATTTGTGTGTACTTGTGGTGTTGAGCCGATTGAGATCGAATGAGGCTAGAAGAGAGTTGAAGTCTGAAGCATAAGGCTTCTCTAGATGAATGTTGAAATCGCCAAAAACTACAAGTGGGCTGCCATCCTCTAGCAAAGGTACCCAGTTGGCCTAGGGGGCGATAAATTACTACGATATGAATTTTGACAGGAATTGAGATTGTAATAGCATGAAACTCAAATTAATTGTTGTTGCAATGAGAGGAATGAGTCGAGAATTTCCAATTGTCAGAAATGAGAAGACTTGTGCCCCCACCCCTCCCAGATTGGCGATTGTAAAAAGCACTATATAAATAAAGGTGACTTGACTTGATGAGGGGCACAGTGAGTGTGTGCGACATCAGGGGAAATCTGGCCCCTGGCCTCTTGGGTGAACCCCTGCTGGTTCGAGCAGGGCATGGAAATAGGGACGATGGGCAAGAGGAAACTTGTCTTCTAAGATGCTTCCAAAATGGGCTGGGGAGCTCTGTGTGATGGCCACCCGGCATTCGGCACTTGGAACAGCCCGGAAAGCAAGGTTCATATCAACCACCTGGAGATGATGGCGGTATATCAAGCTCTCCAAACTTTCCTTCCTCTCCTGGCGGGACACCATGTCTTAGTCAGATCAGACAGAATGACAGTGGTGTCCTTCCTAAAACACCAGGGTGGGCTCTCCTTGAAGCCCCTCTTCACTCTAGTGAAAATCATCCTAGAGTGGGCCCAACACAACCTGCTCTTGCTGAGAGCAGCACATATACAGGGTGTACTGAACAATGGGGCGTACTGAACAATGTTATCCCGGAACAAACTTCCCTCAGAGGAATGGTCTCTCCACCCCCGCATGATTCAGAAAATTTGGGATGTCTCCGGGAGGGCAGAGGTCGACCTCTTTGCCACAGAAGACAATTATCGTTGCTCAATTTATTTCTCAAAGACCAGAGATGTGATGGCCCATGACTGGCCCATAACTGGCCCAGCCTCCTCCTTTAGGCATTTCCCCCGATCTCTCTGATTCCCTTAGGTTATCAGACGAATCAGGGAGGGTGCTCACAAGGTCCTCCTGGTCGCTCCTCTGTGGAAGAGCCAACCATGGTTCTCGGATCTGTCTCATCCATGGAGCCATGGCTGATTCCCCCGAGACGGGACCTCCTCTCTCAAGCAAGATGGATGATATGACACCCCAGACCCGAGATCTTCATGTGTGGTCTCTCAATGGGAGCCTGCAAACCTCCCTGAGAACATCTTACTTGTGGCATATCCCAGATATTATCCTTCCTTCAATACTTAATGAATAGGAGCCGTACTCCCTCTACCCTTTAGGGTTATAGAAGCCTCCAATGCTCCTGTAGCAGGACAGTCAGTAGGGAGGAGCAACCTTGTTGTTCACTTCCTGAAAGGGTCCAGGAGGATGAACCCTCCTCGTTTCTTCACGGTTCCTACCTGGGACCTATCATAATTAATCCACCTCATCTTCAGCGGCTCAGATTTAGGGAGTAAATGGAGAGAGCTATGTGGATTAATCCATCCAGCTACAGAACACCTAAAACGCTCGGGAGACGTTCTTGTCAGTGCAGCAATGGTGGACTGTATACAACTCGCTGTAAACGTGCTCAGGGCGGTTCTATGTTAAAACGGCAGTGTCTGTCAACATTCGTGGGCGGGGCCTGTGGCTAATGTGACGTCACACTGCCAGGGATCTGGAAACGTCTTGTTCTGAGACACTGCTTGTGATTTGTGGGGTTTAAAAAAAGGATTGGGTGGATTTTTATCACTATGGGGTGGTTGTGTTCACACACTGCCAACACACATTTATGTCCAAACACCATGCAAAAGTGAATTTTGCAAAATAGATCCTCTTTAAGTAAATTATAGAAATGTATTTTTTTTTCACCTGGGTAGGCCTACAATGCCCTATAGGTTTCCACGAGAGGCATGGCCTCTTCTTGGGCAAGGTCCAGTGGCGTGTCCATTGCCGAAATCTGTGTGGTGGCCGGCTGGGCCTCGCCGTCCACGTTTGTCAGGTTTTATAATCTGGACAATCCTACATTACAGACGAAGGTCCTTTCTGCATAAGCCTCACAATTGTGACCAGCTTATAAATCCCCGTCTATGGCCCGACCAAGTCTGGGTAATGACTATATTTTGTGTTCCCTATATGCGCTCTAGGCCCCACTGGCGCCTAGGCCATATGGGATTGGGAGGATGACTACAGTGTCTTTCAGTCCCCGATTTGTCTGGGCCATCCTGTCCTATGTGCATCCGTCACGAGCCGTTCTTAGTCATCCCCCCTTCATAGCGCAGCGTGATTGGACTGTCCCCGTAGTGTATTGTCTTATAATAATAATAATAAAAATAATAAGGCAAACGTATTGTTTTTAAAACCTGTTTTTAATGACAAAGTTGAGATTAATTAATACAGTGCTCATCGTAAATGAGTACACCCCTTTCAAAAGTAACATTTTAAACAATATCTCAACACAAAAACAACTTCCAAAATGTTGACAACGGAGATGTTTCACGTGCCCACCGCAGACCAAGGAGGCCAGCCTGCTGCGATGGATGAGCCAGGACCGAGGACAAGGTCGGACGGTACCATCGCCCCGGAGCCCGCCTCACAGCAAGGTTTTGACCAGGTGCGCGAGCCGGTTACATCATGCGACGCTGAGGTAGTACTCATGGAGCTCGAGGGCAGGGAGGAAAGCTCCACCCACAACATCACCACGATGGTTGAAATGACTGACACTGAAAGACATTTTTAAGGTTGATTTAATTGACTTTTTGGAGAGGTGATTTCCCATTCCCCTGTTTTCCCTGAGTGTCCTGTGTTCCCTGAGCTTTCTGAGGACTATTTTTCTCCAGTGTTCTCTGTATCTCCTACGTCTCCTGAATTCCCTGTCTGCCCACCCAGCCTCCCTTTCCCGCCTCCTCCGTCACCCAGTTCTTCAGCCGGTTCCTCAGTCCCACCATCGCTTCTGACCTTCAGCCGCTCGACATCTCCCACATACCAGGTTGTGATGTCCAGCATCTTCAGGCCCTTCGCTCCATCTTATTCAGAGGATCCCCTGCCTCCACCGGACACCATACGTATATTGTGTTTCTGTGATTAAACTCGACTCATAATATACTCCGTCGTCATTACGCCTTTTGATATACACTGATTGATTAAGGTGTACTCATTTACGCTGAGCACTGTGCATCATTTAGTTTCTTTTTGCTGTTTTATGATATTATTTATTTTAATTTTAAATTTTAAACTATTTAATTTACAAAACAATTATAATCAGTTTATCTGTGACAAACCCTGTTTCAGTGTCAGTGACGGAGGGAGATTCAGTCACTCTAAACTCTGAGCTTACTGGAATAAAGGATGATGATCTAATTCAGTGGAGGTTTGGAAAAACTTTGATAGCTGAAATCGATAAAGAGGAAGACATAAACACTGAAGATGATGATGATGAGGATGATGATGATGATGATCTTGTTGGGAGATTCAGAGACAGACTGAAGCTGGACAATCAAACTGGATCTCTGACCATCACAAACATCACAACTGAACATGATGGAGTTTATGAACTCTGGACCAACACTTTCATCAGGCATTCTTCTTTTATCCGTCTCATTGTCTACGGTGAGTTAAATATCAGTTTCACGTGTTTCATTTATTACAGCGAGATCTAAAGAAGTATATTATCATGACTAATGAGTTCAAATGTCTAATTCTCTTACTTTCACATGAACAGCAGGTTTATATTTAACTTTCTATTCAATAGTTTGAAATGCTCTACTTTTGATCATCTTGGTTCCTCTGGATGTTTCTTGAATCTCTTCATTCATCCTCATTTCTCTTTATTCTCTCATGTTTTCAGCTCGTCTGCCTGTTCCTGTCATCAGCAGAAACTCTTCTCAATGTTCTTCATCATCATCATCATCATCATCATGTTCACTGGTGTGTTCAGTGGTGAATGTGAGTCATGTGACTCTCTCCTGGTACAAAGGAAGCAGTTCATTGTCCAGCATCAGTGCGTCTGATCTCAGCATCAGTCTCTCTCTACCTCTGGAGGTGGAATATCAGGATAAAAACACCTACAGCTGTGTGCTGAACAATCCCATCAGCCACCAGACTCAACATCTGGACATCACTCAACTCTGTCACACATGTTCAGGTACGGCAGCGCTGGTGATATTAGCGTTTATTGACTGAGCTGATCTCACTTTGATGTTTTTATTCCTCAGTCCACTGTTGTGGTCCTACTGAAGCTGTGATCCGATTGGTCCTCTCTGCTCTGGTGGGCGTGGCTACTGTCGTTCTTGTGGTTTATGACATCAGATCCAGAAGAGCTGAACGAGATCAAGCACATATTCACACATCAGGTACATGATTGATGATGACTGATTCAGCATATATTAATATTGGTGAGATTGATTCATTTATGGCTTTACATGTTCATCTTTTTCAGGAAGTGCTTAAATCTGAAGCAGAACGCTGAACTTTAAAGATTCTTCAAGTGTGTTTTTGTCATAATAAATCCTGATGATTATTTGAGCTTCTCTTTCAGTGTCAGATTTGTAAAACTCTTATTTGTAAGGCTTTATTGTTCATATTTCTCTCAGAGACACACAGATCTCACTTTACTACTGCTGTATATTTGTCATGTGTATTTTACACTGTTGTTGATGATCAAATTAAAATAGCATCTTTTTAATGTGTCTGACGGAGTTGACCCAAATGAAGTTCTGAAGTGAATAAATGTACATTTTTAGAAGAAAACATTTTCAGAAAAACCTGTTCCCTTACATGTTCATTAGCTGAGACCTTTGTCTACAAATATATCAGTTTATAATAATGTGTTATTCAATAATAAAAACTAACATCTCAAACATGTTTGGTCTCTTCTCTCAAGAATCAGTGAGATTAAGTTCAGACTTCTATTCTTGCCATAACTCTGATATCATTTCATGATCACTACATTCACTTGCGTCTTGTGTTTTGGGTTCACTAACATCCTCCTGTCAGAGTCTCTGTAACAATTGTAGTCACACATTTATTTCAATAATAATTCCAGACTCTATAGAAATGCTCTCTGTTGCAGTCACAGCTGTGTGTATTTGTCTAAAACATTCTTTATGAACTCCTACACCATTTTAATACTATTTGTGCAGTTTAATATTGGGATATAAATGCTTTCTGCACACAAGACGTAGTCTCCTGCTCTTTTATTAGTAATTTTTCCATCACATCATGGACAACAATAATTTAAATATATAATTTAACCAAGAATTCAAACTGCCACACGCGCTTAAGGACTACAGGACTTTTATTTTAGTCTGGCAATATAACGTCATAAGACTGTGCCGCACTCCTGGCTGCTTTCGTCAAATTGTGCTGAAAAACAGTTGAACAGCTTTTAACACAATGCACATTAGCGACATCTACTGGTCAGACTTGTTTTCTTCATCATATCTAACAAACAAAAGCTTCAGAATTGATTCATTGAAAAACTTTATTAATCCCAGTAGGGAAACTGATTTGCCACCAACTTCAACAATACAACCAACAAACTCAGCACACTATTAACACACAGATAAATTAAGAAACAATGAATATATGATTAAGAACCAGTGAGACATGATACAGTTCCACAATTGAGAAAAAATTAACGGTGTTCATTAAAATATCTGACCGCTGCAGAGACAAAAGACCTTCTCATTCGTTCACTAGAGCACCGAGGCATTATCAATCGCTCACTGAAAGAGCTTCTGAGTCCTTTAAAAATGTTGTGTAGTGGATGGCCTTCAAAAAGCAAAACAATTTTTAATTTTGACCTTGTCTTCTAATACGTCTGGAGTAAGACCAAGAATCAAACCAGCCCTCTTGATCAGCTAATTTATCCTATTTTTGTTCTCAACAGGTATGCTGCCCCCCCAGCAAAGTACAGCATAAAAAAGAACACTAGCTAAAATCCCTTGATAAAAAACATCTAAAAACTTTGTGCTGACGTTAAATGATCTAAGTTTCCTCAAAAAGAAAAGTCTCGACTGGGCCTTCTTCATTAGGACATTAGTATTCTCTTTCCAATTCAATTTTTCATCCAAGTGAACGCCTAAGAATTTATATGACTGCACAATTTCGATCAACTGACCATTAATTGTGACTGGAAGGACCTTCTCTTTTTTCTTTCTAAAATCGATCACAAGTTCTTTAGTCTTCTCTACATTCAGTTTTAAAAAGTTAGACTCACACCAGCTGAAAAAAGACTGAGCCTCCCTTCTGTAAGCAAAATCATCGCCCTGATTAAGTAAGCCCACTAAGGCAGTATCATCAGAGAATTTTTGTATCCAACAGGATGACTATGCCTATAGTCAGCAGTATAAAGTGTGAATAAAAAGGGAGCTAAGACTGTGCCATGAGGTGCTCCAGTATTAGTTAATATGATATCAGAAAGATTATTACCAAGCCTAACAAACTGTGGTTGTGATAAGAGGTAATCTAAAATCCAGGAAATGGTTGAATTGTGCAATTTATTATCAATTAATTTGTTGGCTAAAATATGTGGCTCAATAGTGTTAAAAGCACTCGAAAAATCAAAAAACATGATCCTGACAGAACTGGCAGTAGTTTCAAGATGACTGTAAATGTTATGGACCATAAAAAGTAGAGCATCATCTACCCCAGCACCCTTCCTATATGCAAATTGCAAGGGGTCCTGAAAAACAGACACCTGCCTAGTCAGGTGATCCAGTACAACCCTCTCAAAACACTTTATAATGTGAGAAGTTAAAGCAATAGGCCTCAGATTAGCAAGGTTGTTGGACACCTTAGCTTTTTTGGGAATAGGGACAAGGCAAGATGTTTTCCACATAACTGGGATCTTAGCAGAGGACAGAGACAAAGAAAACAATGAATGAAGGATGGAGCATAGCTGGTCAGCACACACTTTAAGGGTGCGTGGATAGACACCATCGGGGCCTGCTGCCTTATTAGATTTAATACACCTTAATTGCTGACGAACCTCTTCAATGTTAAGATTAATAGCTGGGCTACAATCCTCAAAGCTGTTCTGCCTAAGATTAGAAAGAACATTCTCATGTAGAGAAGAAAAATCAAATTCATCAAACCTGGCAAAAAAAGCATTGGCATCGAAGGCCTCGAATCCGGGTCTCTGGCGTGGGAGTCGGATGCTCCAACGAGGAGGCTGAGGGATGCAACCTCTAGTGTCAGTCGCTAAAGCATCTCTTGAGATCAGAGGAGTGAGGTTTACTCGCACAGCAACTACTAGCTGGCCTCCGTTACACTCACCCCCATAAACCTCACTCCCATCCGGGTCACGGCACCAATGTAACCCAGAGGGCTCAGAGCACAGAGCGGAGAGAGCAGGACTCGGGTGAGGGGTTACACTTGCTCATTCAACATAATGCACAATTATTTTAATTCACACAATCCCAAAAATCTCAGAATCTCTTACATGGATTTATGTCATTCTTTATGTCAAATCTGTGTTGACTGAACACACATGCGCAAAATGCACCTGAGGAAAACCACTGAACCACCCGGTGCCGAAGAACGTAGTTTTTATTTGCAGTGACACTTTTAAAAGTTATCTTCCACATCAAGACATCCTGTGTTGGAACTGATTTGTTAAAGTGATGTGATAAAATGTCAACGCTCTTATCTGTGTTCTGTATTTTGGCTCAACATATGATCTCATATTAAGCCCATGTTACCACAACTGATTAAACTCAATTCATTGAAATTCAATTAGGCCAACTGAAAAATTTAGATGTGACCAATCCCTAGTGTAAATTCTTACACTGAATGAAATTCAGTTTTTGGTGTACATGGATCATGGATTTGCTTATTTATGTACTTTCCTCATTTGATAACTGTTTTCTTCATTTTTTCTCGAAATCTCCAAGCCAGTGTACATTAGCTCATGTTTGTGTCAGTCATTTAGGCTCTTCGGTGATCTTGCCTTGTATTTTAACCTTTGATTGTCTGTCTGTTTCTTTCTCTGAAATCCATCGTTTTTCAGCTCTTTTCTCAGGCCTTACTTCCCTTTCTTTATCCATTCATCAGTCCTTACTATGAATTATATCTGCTGAACTTTAACTAGATATCTCTCTTTTCTTTAGGCTATCTTCATATGATGTCTCTATTCTTGACTCCCTCTTTTGGCTTGATGCCTCCATTTCCCTTTCATCCTCGCATCTGCTACCTTCATCCGCTGATCATTTTGTATTTAAGCTTTTTGTCCTTTTTCCCCATTTTGTCCTATAGTATCTCTGTGTCATTGATGTCTTGACTTTTGCATCTCTACAGGTGTTGTTATTATAATCTAAATTATTATCACTATATTTTCCATTTTTCTGTTTATAAAATACCATTAAGGAGATGTACCACAGTCACCATTTACTTTTGCTATAGGAGAGAGAAACAAGTGTTCTTTCCTGATTCTTGTTTATCTCTATCAAAGGATATTGTTCTTTTTTCAAACAGTCATAATCTATGCATCAGTCATGAAAGAGAGAGAAAAACAGATTCTTTCTCTACTCACACACACGTGTCACCCAGTCACTGTTTATTTCTATCAGGTACTTCTTATTTTCTTAATAACAGCGTCTGCAATCTGGAAAATTGTTTCCTTTGTTTTGTGAAGCCTCGTGCCAGCCACAGTGGTCCTATCCTGACCTCTTCCTGGCTCCTGGCTGGCTCACCAGTAATGTTGTGGCAAATTCGATGTCTCAGTGTCGCTTCAGTTCTGGTCTCAAAGAAATCTCTCAGAGTCAAATTTCCAGGTCTCAGAAGCTTTAACTTTATTGTCAAGCAACAAAGTGAGATGCCAGCTGTTCATCTGATCATCTAACTTGCAACACGATTGACGCTAGAGGTTGCAGCATTTAGCCTCCTTGTTAGAGCATCCGACTCCCATGCCAGACTCTCATGCCAGACACCCAGGTTCGAGGCCCGCACAGAGCGGGGTGAGTAGGAGGGGTTACATCTGTTCCCACCTCCATCTGTCAGTCAAACAGACAAACAGGCAGCAGCTAGAGAGGCTGGGAAAATCTCATCCATCACCCGCACCATCAGCAGTGGTGCTCCACAGGGATGTGTGCTCACCCCATTTCTCTTCTCCCTCCACACCTACAACCGCACCACAAAAGATCCCTCCATCAAGGTCCTGAAGTTTATAGATGACACCACACTCATCGGCCTCTTCCAGGACAGTGACGAGTCTGGAGGTTAAAGAGCTGGCCGTCTGGTGCAGTTATAACAACCTGGAGCTGAACACGCTCAAAACAGTGGAGATGATAGTGGACTTCAGGAGAAACACTCCAGCATTATTCCCACTCTTCATCATGGACAGCACTGAGGCAGCAGTGGAGTCATTCAGGTTCCTGGGCACCACCATCTCTCAGGACCTGAAGTGGGAGTTCCACATAGACTCCAGCGTGAAAAAGTCCCAGCAGAGACTGTACTTCCTTCACCAGCTGAGGAAGTTCAACCTGCCACAGGAGCTGCTGAAACAGTTCTACTCTGCAGTGTCGACAGAACCGGGCTAATATGGTCACACTTCCTGGTTCTGGTAAGAACTCAACACAGGCAAACATTATACATGTGCTTTACTGGCTTTTGACTCAAATGAACCCTGTGATGTTTTTCTCTTTTATTTTATCTGTTCAAACATCAGTGTGTCTGGTTTGATCTGTCGGTGGATAAACAGCTTCTGCTGGATGTTTGTCGTCTCTGTGTGTGTCAGCAGTTTGAGGCTGAAGCATTTCTTCATTTTCTCTCCTGCTAATAAGAAGATCACAATCTTCCACTCCACACAAAACATCTTTACACTGAAATAAAGTGAATCCATCAACAGTCAAATAAGAGTCACAGGTCAGAGGTCAAATATGATTGACAGCTCACAGCACTAAATAACACACCAGTAGATTCAGATATCTAGTCCAATATTTCACTCTTCTGCTATTAGTTTTCATTCAGGCCCAGAATTCATTTGAAAATGTAAGATCAGCAAAAGCTTGTTGATTTCGTGATGATAAAGGAGACGGATGTGTGAGCGGAAACTAACTGAGGATGGGGGAGGATTCACACACAACCAGATAAATATCACAGTTCAGTGTGTTTCAGATCAATCTGAGGGTTTTCAGACATTTTAAGAGTTTCTATCGTGGGCTTTTCGGTGAACCGATGAAGAAAATGTTTCTCAAGTTAGTTTTGCTCTGTTTGTGGCGTCTGGATGGTGAGTTTTAAATGTGTTTTTATGGCTTCAGTTGTTTCTGTTCTGGTACCATGTGATAAATTACTGGTTAAATTAGTTAGAGAAGATTAACATTCACTGTTAGTGTCAGCGACGGTGGCTGTAGTGAAGCGCACGACTCAGGAAATAACTCAAAGAACAGTCTTTAATCTAATAATCCACACAATACACAGGAGAATCATGAGGAGAAACACAACCACGTAACGCAGACGATACCGGACGATTAACTGAACAGATCTCAGGGTTTAAATAACAGGGACTGTTAAAGATTTGGTATGAAGAGAGTATTAAGTGCCTTCAGGGTTGTTTTGAATGTACTTTGTGGGACCCTCAAAAACATATAAAATATATTTTAATAACAAACCATGTGTATCAAAGAAATGTAAACAACTTTTAATTAGGAAGAAAATAGCTTATTATAATAACGATGTCTTAGATAAAAGAGACATTCAAAGAGAAATCAAAAGACAAACTAAAGTAGATAAGGCCTTAATCAACAAATTGAGGCTAAAATGTCACAAGGAAATTCTAAACAGGCCTGGGAGGGAATCAGGACGATGATTGATATCCCACATAAGAGTATAGAGAAGAGAAACATACAAACCCGATTCCAAAAAAGTTGGGACACTGTACAAATTGTGAATAAAAAAGGAATACAATAATTTACAAATCTCATAAACTTATATTTTATTCACAATAGAATATAGATAACACATCAAATGTTGAAAGTGAGACATTTTGAAATGTCATGCCAAATATTGGCTCATTTTGGATTTCATGAGAGCTACACATTCCAAAAAAGTTGGGACCGGTAGCAATAAGAGGCCGGAAAAGTTAAATGTACATATAAGGACCAGCTGGAGGACCAATTTGCAACTTATTAGGTCAATTGGCAACATGATTGGGTATAAAAAGAGCCTCTCAGAGTGGCAGTGTCTCTCAGAAGTCAAGATGGGCAGAGGATCACCAATTCCCCCAATGCTGCGGCAAAAAATAGTGGAGCAATATCAGAAAGGAGTTTCTCAGAGAAAAATTGCAAAGAGTTTGAAGTTATCATCATCTACACTGCATAATATCATCCAAAGATTCAGAGAATCTGGAACCATCTCTGTGCGTAAGGGTCAAGGCCGGAAAACCATACTGGATGCCCATGATCTTCGGGCCCTTAGACGGCACTGCATCACATACAGGAATGCTACTGTAATGGAAATCACAACATGGGCTTAGGAATACTTCCAGAAAACATTGTCGGTGAACACAATCCACCGTGCCATTTGCCGTTGCAGGCTAAAACTCTACAGGTCAAAAAAGAAGCCATATCTAAACATGATCCAGAAGGGCAGGCGTTTTCTCTGGGCCAAGGCTCATTTAAAATGGACTGTGGCAAAGTGGAAAACTGTTCTGTAGTCAGACGAATCAAAATTTGAAGTTCTTTTTGGAAAACTGGGACGCCATGTCATCCGAACTAAAGAGGACAAGAACCCAAGTTGTTATCAGCGCTCAGTTCAGAAGCCTGCATCTCTGATGGTATGGGGTGTCATGAGTGCGTGTGGCATGGGCAGCTTACACATCTGGAAAGGCACCATCAATGCCGAAAGGTATATCCAAGTTCTAGAACAACATATGCTCCCATCCAGACGTCGTCGCTTTCAGGGAAGACCTTGTATTTTCCAACATGACAATGCCAGACCACATACTGCATCAATTACAACATCATGGCTGCGTAGAAGAAGGATCGGGTACTGAAATGGCCAGCCTGCAGTCCAGATCTTTCACCCATAGAAAACATTTGGCGCATCATAAAGAGGAAGATGTCTAATACAGTTGAGCAACTAGAAGCCTGTATTAGACAAGAATGGGACGACATTCCTATTCCTAAACTTGAGCAACTTGTCTCCTCAGTCCCCAGACGTTTGCAGACTGTTATAAAAAGAAGAGGGGATGCCACACAGTGGTAAACATGGCCTTGTCCCAACTTTTTTGTTATGTGTTGATGCCATGAAATTTAAAATCAACTTATTTTTCCCTTAAAATGATACATTTTCTCAGTTTAAACATTTGATATGTCATCTATGTTGTATTCTGAATAAAACGTTGAAATATGAAACGTCCACATCATTGCATTCTGTTTTTATTCACAATTTGTACAGTGTCCAGTGGTTTGTAAATATGACAGCCACAGATGGAAAAAAAAGGATTTTGAACTAGCAAACAGGTTAAATTTGTTCTTTTCTCATTTTTGAGTGGAATAGTGAAGAGAGAAATAAAAATGAAGAAAATATCTTGACATTGACTAATATTTATCATAGAAGAAGCTAATGTAAAGAAAATGTTTCAAAAATGCACAATACACACTGTAATACAATAC
>RJVU01042600.1:33521-61988 GCA_003731715.1 Anabarilius grahami | reverse complement strand
ACAGTTAGAATTTTTAAATTAATTATTTATTGATATAATTCAAATTTATTTAAAACCCATGTTTCAGTAAAATTTCACATGATTATAAAAGTGGCTGTTTAAAATAAACTTGCATAAGTGAGCAGAAAAATCTAGACATGAACCTTATTATTACCTGAGACTGACATTAAAATTGTCTTTGCAGGTTCTGTGATTTGGCTCTATTTATTTTTTTTTTTTCATTTTATTTTTTATCTTATATCACATATATTAAAATTAAATGAAAGCATGCTTTTGGTGCATAAGATTGGTGCACAAACAACAGCTCAGGGATGTCAAAAAACACATGAAGAGAGAAGTGTGAGGATTATACAACATCAGCAATCGCAGACATTCACATTATGGTTGGATTATTTTTTTCAGAGCACTGTGGAGTTTGCACAAATAACAGTATGTAATTTGGTCTAGAATTTTTATAGGGGCTTTTGAGACTCTTAACATGCTTCAAATTGCATTAACTCGACACACACATCAATATTGTCAACCAGTAGACATGGACAAAGCTATAGAAATGGACGTGGTGGAGGGGCTCAGTAGCGCCACCTTTTGACAAAAGCTGGGGGGTTAGTTTTTCCTACAGTCACCAAACTCGGTACACTCATTGATCTCATCCAGCCGGACAATTTTCTAATTTACATTCATTAGCTCCGACCAACAGGAAGTCAGCTATTTTGGTTTAAATGTTAATTTTTTGAAAAAACAGACTATGAATTTTATACTACTACTCCTACAGGGTTTATACAATTTACACCAAACTTTTTTAACTTGGTGCTAACACATTGAAGTTGTTTAATTGCAAACGGATGTTGGATATCTCAAACGGTTTGGCTGTAACGAGGCAGCAAATTTATGTCAAGAAAAGGGAAACAAAGTGTTATAACTTCTGCATACATTAATTGATTTTGAAGAATCTTTGGCTGTGTGTTCGTTGTACAAGGTTGATCACATGGATGTGACTATTGTGATTCAAAGTTATAGCGCCACCAACTGGCAGTAGAAAGTGTATCACTTTCAGCATGCTTTAAGATCATCCTCTTATTTTTACCCGATTTGCTTCAAACTTCATCAGAATATTGTTAAAACATGGCACATGTAGTCCTCTGAAAATGGGCAGGGAGGAGGGGCTCTATAGCGCCACCTTGTAGTGCAGTAAATGTGGAGTGAATTTGACATAGTCCTTTGATGTTTAACCGTTTCAAATGCCTGTTGCCAGCTGTGCACAG
Organism: Anabarilius grahami; assembly: GCA_003731715.1. Taxonomy (NCBI): domain Eukaryota; kingdom Metazoa; phylum Chordata; class Actinopteri; order Cypriniformes; family Xenocyprididae; genus Anabarilius; species Anabarilius grahami. Next base: position 60,726 of record RJVU01042600.1, on the reverse strand, counting down.
TTGCCCTGAAGCCATCGGGGAGGCAGGGCCACCGGGCTTGGGCCCGCCATCGCTGCTCGCAGATATATATATATTTTTTTTCTTCTAAGTTTTTGGGGGTTTTGGGGCCCTTAACATGCTCAAAAACTCTTGAAAATTTGCACACGGGTCAGAACCCACGGCCATTACAGCCGGGCAGAAGCTGGTACCCGGGCGTGGCAGGGGGGCTCGACAGCGCCCCCTTGAATTGGGCCCGAAAACTTGGTCCATATATCAAACAAGCTTACACATATAACTCTAAAACCCGATACACATATAGACCTCATCGGGCCGAACAACTTTCGTACTCGAAGTTATACGTCACCTCAACAGGAAGTCAGCTATTATGGGTTGTTTGAAAAACGCATGCTCTGGAATTTGATATACTCCTCCTAGGCGATTAATCCGATCACCACCAAACTCCGTCAGCATGAAGTCAAGACATTGATGATTAAAAATTGCCAGCGGATTTTTGATATCTGGAACGGTTTGGCCGTAGCGAGGCAACGAATTTATGGCGAGAAAAGGGAAACAGGAAATGTGTTATAACTTCTGCATACATTGATTGATCTTTATGAAACTTCACGAGTGCATTGGTTGTAGTAGTCCGATCACATGGATGTGACTATTGTGAGTCAAAGTTATGGTGCCACAAACTGGCAGCAGGAAGTGTATCACTTTTTGAAATGCTTTGAGATCACCCTCTTATTTTTACCCGATTTGCTTCAAACTTCATCAGTGTAATGTCAGTTCACAGCAGATGTAGACCTGTGACAGGATTTTTGATATTTTAAATATCGTTGCCATGGCAACACGTCAAACTTTAATAATATTTTTTAGTGTTTTTGAGGCTCTCAACATGCTTCAAATTGGATGAAACTCGACACAGACATCAATATTGTCATACAGTAGACATAGACAAAGCCATAGAAATGGGCGTGGTGGAGGGGCTCAGTAGCGCCACCTTTTGACAAAAGTGGGGGGGTTAGTTTAACCTACAGTCACCAAACTCGGTACACTTATTGTTCTCATTAAGCCGGAAAACTCTCTAATTTACAGTCATTAGCTTCGACCAACAGGAAGTCTGCTATTTTGGTTTGAATGTGGATTTTTTGACTAAACAGGCTCTGAATTTTAAACTACTACTTCTAAGGGGGTTATTCAATTCAGACCAAACATTTTTTACCATGTTGCTAAGACATTGAAGATGTTAAATTGAGAACGGATAATGGATATCTCGAACCGTCTTGCCATGGTAATAGATTGAAGTAATGTCAAAAAAGGGAAACGGAATGACTCATATTCTCTATAAAAAAACACTATACACAATTAATTTATATATAGAATAATACAGATGTTTGAAATAAACACATTTCATTCATTTTTTTCCAATTCAAAAAGCATGTGTAAGTTAAAAATAGGCAGATTAATCCATTTTTCAATCAAATATATATTTAATGTCATACAAAGAGTAACAGCTAGAGGGCAGCATATACCTATTTTTAAACAGGGTTGGATAACTCAAACATATATAATCAAGTTGATATATATAGAACAAATAATTAGTTTTAATTATACTGTTTGTGCAGGTATATTAAAAAATTAATACTACTTTGTCACAATTAAGATGTTTTTTGTTTTTGTTTGTTTGTTTAAAATGATCTTCTCAGTCTGTCTCAGTCTCTCTCTCTCTCTCTCTTTCCTCCCCCATACTACCTCAGGTTCATTCGGGTGTGTGTGTGTGGGGGGGGAGGTGTTTGGGGGGTGTCTGTGTATGGGTCTCTGTCTGTGTATATATCTATCTCTCTCTGTGTATGTTTATGTGAGCATTACAATCTTAATTTTTTCTAAATATTGTTTGAGTTAGTTATTTTTTACCATTACAGTTAGAATTTTTAAATTAATTATTTATTGATATAATTCAAATGTATTAAAAACCCATGTTTCAGTAAAATTTCACATGATTATAAAAGTGGCTGTTTAAAATAAACTTGCATAAGTGAGCAGAAAAATCTAGACATGAACCTTATTATTACCTGAGACTGACATTAAAATTGTGTCTTTGCAGGTTCTGTGATTTGGCTCTATTTATTATTTTTTTTCATTTTATTTTTTATCTTATATCACACATATTAATATTAAATGAAAGCATGCTTTTGGGTCATAAGATTGGTGCACAGACAACAGCTCAGGGATGTCAAAAAACACATGAAGAGAAGTGTGAGGATTATACAACATTAGCAATCGCAGACATTCACATTAAGGTTGGATTATTTTTTTCAGAGCACTGTGGAGTTTGCACAAATAACAGTATGTAATTTGGTCTAGAATTTTTATAGGGGTTGTCTGAAGCCGAGTTCAGACTGCACGATTTTCAAAGTAGTCGGGTCACTGTTCTTTTCACACTGCATGACTATCTTGGCCAGCATTCAGTTGCTGCTGTGTTCAAACTGCACGATGGATTGCCGACAGAAGGTTTCACACTGCATGAATTTACAATAGGAAGAATCGCCGACAACTCTGTCACGCAAACTACATTTCACAACCAAACACATGGGAGATGTGACAAGGAAACAACGTGATATCACGCATGCAAGACCAGAGTTCTCACGTGAGACTAGGTTTATTATTAAAAACGATAGCCCGCAAGAAGCTTGCAATACGAATTTCCTGTGCGCTGATTTGCAGCGAAAACAAGAAAAAGAAAAGAAGAATATGGTGGTGGAAATGGTTGGGGAGACTGTAACAGAGCACTCACATAACAGAGCACCGATTTGCCTGTGATTTCGGGCATTTGTCTGCGATTTCACAAAACCTGTCGGCGAGCTTAAATCGGGGCTAAAATCATGCAGTCTGAACTCGCAATGAGAAAAAACTCAGACATTTCAGATTATGATGATATTCTGCACTCATTTGAATTTGACTTATAACATTCTGTGACATGAAAGTCATCTCAATTTAAACGATCTCATGCATGTGGATTTTGTGGTTTGTCATCATTGGAGCATAAGCCGCTGCAGTAAATGTGTGGAATTGACATAGTCCTTTTATGTTTAACCGTTTTAAATGCCCATTGCCCGCCGTGCACAGTTGACCTGAAGCCACCAGGGTGGCGGTGCCACCGGGCTTTGGCCCGTCATCGCTGCTCGCAGCTATATTTAAAAAAAAAAAAAAAAAATTCCGACTATTCAGGCATTTTTGGGGCCCTTACCATGCTCGAAAACTAATGAAACTTTGCACATACATTGGAACCCGCGGCCATCAGGGCCGGGCAGAAGCTGGTACCCGGGCGTGGCAGGGGGACTCGACAGCGCCCCCTTGAACAGGGTCCGAAAAGGTAGTCTATATATCAAACACGCTTGCACATATAAGTATAAAACTCGGTACACATATAGACCTCATCGGGCCAAACAACTTTCGTACTCTAAGTTATACGTCACCTCAACAGGAAGTCAGCTATTATGGGTTGTTTGAGAAACGCATGCTCTGGAATTTGATATACTCCTCCTAGGTGATTAATCCGATCACCACCAAACTCTGTCAGCATGAAGACAAGACATTGATGATGAAAAATTGCCAGCAGATTTTTGATATCTGGAACGGTTTGGCCGTGGCGAGGCAACGAATTTATGGTGAGAAAAGGGAAACAGGAAGTGTGTTATAACTTCTGCATACATTGATTGATGTTTATGAAACTTCAGCTGTATGTTCGTTGTAGGTGTCTGATCACATGGATGTGACTATTGTGAGTCAAAGTTATAGCGCCACCAACTGGCAGCAGGAAGTGTGTCACTTTCAAAATGCATTGAGTTCACTCTGTTATGTTTACCTGATTTGCTTCAAACTTCATCAGTGTAATGTCAATACACAGCAGATGTAGACCTGTGACAGGATTCTTGATATTTTAAATATTGTCATGACAACACGTCAAACTTTAATAATATTCTTGAGTGTTTTTGAGGTTTTTAACATGCTTCAAATTGCATGAAACTCGACACACACATCAATATTGTTAACCAGTAGACATGGACAAAGCCATAGAAATGGGCGTGGTGGAGGGGCTCAGTAGCGCCACCTTTTGACAAAAGTGGGGGGATTCGTTTTTGCTATAGTCACCAAACTCGGTACACATATTGTTCTCATCAAGCCGGACAATTTTCTAATTTACATTCATTAGCTCCGACCATCAGCTATTTTGGTTTGAATGTTAATGTTTTGAAAAAACAGGCTATGAATTTTATACTACTACTCCAACAGGGTTTATACAATTTACACCAAACTTTTTTAACTTGGTGCTAACACATTGAAGTTGTTTAACTGCAAACAGATGTTGGATATCTCAAACAGTTTGGCCGTGGCGAGGCAACAAATTTATGGCAAGAAAAGGGAAACAAAGTGTTATAACTTCTGCATACATTAATTGATTTTGATGAATCTTCGGCTGTGTGTTCGTTGTATAAGGCTGATCACATGGATGTGACTATTGTGAGTCAAAGTTATAGCGCCACCAACTGGCAGCAGGAAATGTGTTACTTTCAGCATGCTTGATATCACCATCTTATTTTTACCCAATTTGCTTTAAACTTAATTTGAATAATGTAAAAACATGGCACATGTAGACCTTTGAAAATAATCATTATATCTCAAACACAGTTGTCTTGGCAACTCATCAAACTTTAATGTTGGTTTTGGATGCTTTTGAGACTCTTAGCATGCTTCAAATTGTTTGAAACTCCACACACACGTCAGGATTGTTAGCCAGTAGACATGGGCAAAGCCTTAGAAACGGGCAGGGAGGAGGGGCTCTATAGCGCCACCTTATAGTGCAGTAAATGTAGAGTGAATTTGACATAGTCCTTTGATGTTTAACCATTTTAACTGCCTATTGCCCGCTGTGCACAGTTAACCTGAAGCCACCGGCTTGGGCCCGCCATCGCTGCTCGCAGCTATATTTTATTCCATCATTTCTCATGTGGCCGTACACATAGGCTAGTGAAACAAATGAGAATAATAGTTTTTCGTGTTAAACAGAAAGTCGGTTCTTGAAGTAAAGCTGTGCTTAATTTTCATTGATGACTGCGGTGTTAGGAAATATTATAGCCTACACCCTTTTTTTTTTTATAAGTATATTTATAAATTTTTAATCATTACAAAACAAATTTTTAAATCCAACAAGAGGAAAAAAAAAAGGCTTACCACCTCAATAAAACAATTTAAGAAATAAATGAGATAGAGAATGACATCAACATAGAAACAATATACCTTAGACATTTTTGCTCCAATGTGCCGCACATATTTAAACCTCATTAAACAAACCCTCTAATAAGAATAGGGGATATATCTAAGCCCATATATACCAAAAATGGGTCCCACCTTCTGTGAAAGAGGACATCTTTATTATAAGAAGCACAGGTTAAGTAGTCTAATGATACATATTCCAATGTAACCCTGTGCCATAGGGACCTAGAAGGCGCTTTATCAACTAACCAATTTAAAAGAATGCATTTTCTTGCACAGAATGTTAGGAATTTACAAAGTGCCTTTTTTTATGTTTGTCTACAATAATGTCATCGTATATTCCAAGCAACAAGTGTTTTGGACCGTAGCCAATATTAATAGATAAAAAAAGCATTAAGTTCTTGTTCAACCATAATCCAAAACTTCTGAATCTCCCTACAGAACCAGAGACACAGTGAATAAGATCTCCTTCCTCTGTTTTACATTTCGGACACGTTGGCGAGAAGTCTTCTTTAAATGTATGCCTCCGTGAAGGAGAAATGTGAGCTCGGTGCAAAATTTTCAACTGCATTGCTTTTACTCTGTTACATATGCTTAAGGTCCCAGCATTCTTCCATGCTTCCTCCCATTGATCGTCTGTGATTTGTATATCAAGTGTCCTTTCCCATGTCGTCTTCAAGGAATCCGTATTTGAAATGCCACTGTCCTTGAGAACCTTGTAAAAAGAACCAGCAGAACTGTTCATTTGTGAAAAAAGATGTCTCTCCACGGCCGAAGTGTCCTGGTTTGTGAGCAAAGTAGTGTCCTTTTTCACAAAGTTTCTCAGTTGTAAATAACAAAAAAAATCCTGCCGTGGAATACTATACTTAATGACTAATTGGCCAAATTACATTAAAGTGTCCCCCTCAAATAGATCACGTAAAGTGGTAAGACCTTTATGTGCCCAGGCTCGAAAATTTGGGTCTACAGTCCCTGGCAAGAAGTCATAGTTATCACAAATGGGAGTAAATGTTGAGGTGAGTTGGAGCTGGCCCTCCAAACGCCTAATAACTTGCCATGCCTTGATAGCTCTAATTGTGATAGGGTTACTACAAACGACTTTCAAGGATTTAAACTTTTTAAGAAAAAGCTAAATTACTAAGGGAAGTTTACTAAGTGAACTTTCAATATCAAACCACACTGTTCTGGACCCTTTATGTACCCAGTCAGAGATGTAACGCAAATGAACACTTAACTGATATTTCCGAATATCTGGAAGGTCAAGACCTCCCACTGAAGATGAAAGCATTAAAGTTGAAATTTTTATACGTGCTCTTTTTTTTGGCCCATATAAAGGAACTAAACTAACCATTCAATTTCCTAATGGTTTTATGTGTAAAATTTATTGGAATCATTTGAATGGGGTAAAGTAATCTTGGAGGAATATTCATCTTCAGGAGGGAGATCCCACCTAACCAAGAAACAGGGAGGACATTCCACCTTTCTAAGTCCAACTGAATACGTTCAAAAAGTGGAAGAAAGTTTGTTTTATACATCTGTTTGAAGGAGGAGGTAACATTAATGCCCAAATATATTAAACCCTCAGGGGCCCATCTAAATGAAAGGATGTTAATCCTTGGGGTATTTGTTTCAAGCCACCTATAGGCATTGCCATTGACTTATAATAATTAATTCTATATCCTGAAAATGTACTGAATTTGTCAATTGTGTCTAAGAGAGCCGGGGTAGAGGTATCAGGATTCACCATTAATATCAAAATATCATCGGCATATAGGGCAATCTTATGTTGATTGTTTGCTATCATTAACCCACAAATTTCATTATTTGATCTTATAGCCTCTGCCAATGGTTCAGTTATCAAAGCAAATAAAAGAGGTGAGAGAGGGCAGCCTTGTCTCGTCCCTCTCCCAACTTTAAATGTAGAGGAGTGACAACCATTAGTGAGCACGGCACTAAGAGGTTCATTATACAATAACTTGACCCACTTAATAAAGTGCTCACCAAGACCAAGTTTATATAACGAATGAAATAAGTAGGGCCATTCGATGCGATCGAATGCCTTCTCCGCATCTAGAGAAATCACAAGACCATCTACTGACCGCTGTTTAGCAAACTGTATCACATTCAACAGGCGACGCATGTTATTGACAGAGCTACGTCCTACAATAAAGCCTGTTTGGTCATCCTTTATTAGAGCAGGGAGAAGGCATTCTAACCGTGTTGCTAATATTTTAGAAAGAATCTTCAGATCTACATTTAGCAGTGAAATAGGTCGATATGACGAACAGTCCTCCGCTTGCTTGCCTTTTTTCAAGATCAGGGATATATTTGCTTCTCTCAGGGACTGTGGCAAATGCCCTTTTATATATGAGTCATTGAGCATATTTAGCAAGGTGTCAACTAATAAATCTCTAAATTCGTTGTAAAATTCACTACCGAGCCCATCTGGTCCAGGTGCTTTTCCAGATTTCAAAGTCTTTATGGCTTCTAGAACTTCCTTTTTAGATATGGGAGTGTTAAAGGTGCCCTAGAATTTTTTTTTTAAAAGATGTAAAATAAGTCTAAGGTGTCCCCTGAATGTGTCTGTGAAGTTTCAGCTCAAAATACCCCATAGATTTTTTTTAATTCATTTTTTTAACTGCCTATTTTGGGGCATAGAAATGAGCAGATTCAGGATGTGTGGCCCTTTAAATCTCGTGCTCCACGCCCACGGAGCTCGCGCTTGCCTTAAACAACATAAAAAAAGTTCAAACAGCTAATATAACCCTCAAAATGGATCTTTACAAAGTGTTCGTCATGCAGCATGTCTAATCGCGTAAGTACAGTGTTTATTTTGATGTTTACATTGATTCTGAATGAGTTTGAGGCTATGCTCCGTGGCTAACGGCTAATGCTACACTGTTGGAGAGATTTATAAAGAATGAAGTTGTGTTTATGCATTATACAGACTGCAAGTGTTTAAAAATGAAAATAGCGACGGCTCTTGTCTCCGTGAATACAGTAAGAAACAATGGTAACTTTAACCACATTTAACAGTACATTAGCAACATGCTAACGAAACATTTAGAAAGACAATTTACAAATATCACTAAAAATATCATGTTATCATGAATCATGTCAGTTATTATTGCTCCATCTGCCATTTTTTGCTATTGTCCTTGCTTGCTTACCTAGTCTGTTGATTCAGCTGTGCACATCCAGACGTTCTGCCCTTATCTAATGCCTTTCATAATGTTGGGATTGGGAACATGAGCTTGCATATGCAAATATTGGGGGTGCACACCCCGACTGTTACATAACAGTCGGTGTTATGTTGAGATTCACCTGTTCTTCGGAGGTCTTTTAAACAAATTAGATTTATATAAGAAGGAGGAAACAATGGAGTTTGACACTCACTGTATGTCTTTTCCATGTACTGAACTCTTGTTATTTAACTATGCAGAGGTAAATTCAATTTTTGAATCTAGGGCACCTTTAAGGGATGAGGTCTGATCCTCTGATAAAGTGGGTAGGTTAAGAGTGGAAAAGAAAAGCTCTGTAGACTGTGTTGTATGCCCTTCTAATTCTGACTTATATAAATTTTCAAACCATTTTTTGAATATATTATTAATAGATAAGCTGTCTTGGAAGCGTTTACCGCTATTATCAACAATGGACAAGATAGTCTGAGAATCAGATTTTTTCTTCATTAGGTATACTAAATATTTCCCTACTTTATCCCCATGCTCGAATATTTTCTGTTTAGCAAAACGTAATTTCACTTCCGCTTGTTTTGTTAGAAGAGAATCTAAAGCAGATCTAAGTGCAGAAATTTCCTTCATCTTACCAAGGGTTGGTTTTTTAATGTATAATCTCTCAGCATCCTTAAGCTTCGATTCTAAGATCTCTTTTTGTTTGGCTTGTCTGCGCCTTTTACTTAGAGTGTATGATATAATAAGGCCTCTAGAAAAAGCTTTGGCTGTTTCCCATAATAAAGATTGGTCTTCAGTTGAGGCAGAGTTAATGGACATGAAAGAGTTAAACTCCTCTGTAAAATATGATATGAAATTATGATCAGCCAAAATGAATGGGTGAAATCTCCAGCTATTAGACTTAACATTCTGGTTCCCAAAAGAGTATTCGGCAAAAACGGCTGCATGATCAGATATAGACATATTCCCTATATGGCAAGACATTATATGCTGTAACATATTTTTTGGAGAAAAGAAATAATCTATCCTAGTATAACAGCTGTGGACCCTAGAGAAAAAAGTATACTCCTGATCTGCAGGATGGCAAGCCCTCCAAATGTCTACATAGTCAAAGTCTTCACAGAGAGCCTTAACAGTTTTAGCCTGAGTTGATAATAATGGTTTATCCATTGGGAATTTATCTATAATGGGGCATAGATGACAGTTAAAGTCTCCCCCAATAAACAACGTCTTAACTCCCCACTCTGCTAATTTGGCAAATGCTGTAGTCAAAAAATTGCCCGGATGGCCAGGAGGCCAATAAATGTTCATAAAAGCAATTTCCTCCCGATACAATAACCCCCTCACAATTAAATAGCGCCCTCTTGTGTCCTTGATAACTTCTACTAATTGGAATGGCAAACCTCTCTTGATTATAATAACTACGCCTCTGCTCCTCGAAGTGAAATATGAGAAAAAGACCTGGTTAAACCCCCCCTGTGATAGTTTAACATGTTCCTGATCATTCAGGTGGGTCTCTTGAAGCAAAGCAATATGTACCCCCTCCTTTTTTAAATAAGTTAAAACCTTTCTTCTTTTAATAGGCGTATGAGTACCATTAACATTCCACGTACAAATTTTAAGCTTTAACATGCTAAATATAAGTCAAACATAATGTAGTCCAAATGTACAATTTGAATTATGGAGACGACAGGTGGTAAGCCAAAAAGAAATTAAATAAAAATAGAAATTAAATAAAAAAATAAAGGAAATAAAGGATACAAAGAACTTGAACAGGAATTGTTGAACACCAACGAAATTACACACTTTACCTCCCGTTGCATAACGAGAGCCCCAGTGAAAAGAGGTCCTCTAACGACAAAAGGAAACAAGGAAATATCCAACCATAACGTCAAACGGCAGTGCCGCCATTAATAACCGCACAACTTAAACAATACAGTAAACACAATAAGCACGTCTCAATTCAATTTTCAGTGTTTAAACTCGCACCAGTGTGTAATTATCTGGAAAGCCTATGGTGCATATTGGGCAATCAAATATTACCAATGGGCTCAGCATCCAGTGAGTTTATGAACGCCTCAACAGCAGCCGGCTCATGAAACACCTTCACCGAGCCACGGAAGTTTACCTTGAGGAGGGCAGGGAAGATTTGCCTGTATTCCGCGCCTATGGATTTTAGACGTTTCTTAACTTCGTCGAACATCTTGCGCTTGCGAAGAACAGACGCAGAAAAGTCCTGAAAAAACATCACCGTGCTGTCTCCAAATTTCAAAGGGGAGCCATTGATCCCCAGCTCCCGCGCGGCATTCAACACTTGCTGCTTGTCTTGGAAGTTGTGAAACCTCACCAAGATGGATCGCGGTCACTGCGTAGGGGAAGGTTTGGGAGCGAGTGATCGGTGCGCTCTCTCTAGCTTTATACGACCCGCTTTCGAAGCAATGCAGAGAGCCTTGGGAAGCCATGATTCGAAAAACCGCATCGGGTTGTCACCTTCTACGCCCTCAGGTAACCCAACGATGCGGATATTCTTCCTCCTTCCTCTGTTTTCAATGTCTTAAACCCGTTCACCCATGTCATCTACGAGTTTCTCAAGGGATTTAGTTTAGCCTCGATCGGGGTTACCACGTCTTCCAGAGTAGATATCCTCGTTTCCGCTTCAGTGATCCGCTTATTATGCTCGTATAGTTCAGAACGATGCAGCTGTAACAATTGCGATATCGGATCCATCTTTTCATCGATGATCTTAGAGATATTGGCTGTAATCTCAGCAACCGCATCAGATAACGGAGACGTAGATGAGCTCGCATTAGCGTTAGCAATGTCGGCTCGCTCATCGGCCTCGTCAGAGCTGTTGACAATAGGTGTTTTCTTACGTGGCATGCTTTCTGATTGCCTCAAAAAGTAGTTATTTGTGCTCATAATGGCAAACGCAAGACATGAGCGTGCTAAAATTATAATATGTGGATTGTAGTATTAGAATCTCAGCAAAAGACACTGCCGCTAAACTACACACAGCCTCCCTTCAAGCCGCCATCTTGAAAACCATAGCCTACACTCTTAATAATTTTAATTACATGCCTATAATTCATTGTGTAATAGACCTAACATTTTTTTTTTAACATTTTCAAAGAGATTTAATAGCCTAATCTTTTTTTTATCCTCACAGCACGTATAATATTAATTTAATAATGAAAGAAGTCGAACCTAATAGTTACAATAATAGACTAGAAGAATGTAACAGGCCTACATTAATCGGAAATACCAAATCCTCTTAATATTGGCAAGATTTGATGCTTTTGACAATATCTCTGGCTATCGTCGATACATGATCATCGTCTGTTGACGCAACCCGGGTTACCTTAAGTGTGATTGATATGACGTCACACATGCGGAAAAGTTTTAATCGGAATGTATATAAAACACATATAAACGGATATTCGAATCAGATTACAATGTTTAGAATACATGTAAACAGATCTGCAATCGGATTCAATTCATTCGGATTGACGAAAATTGGTGCATGTAAATGTAGCCAATGTGAGTTTATTGGTTTCTTTATCCTTATCAGAGGTTTTATAGTGGAAAATGTATTTTGTTTGCTGAACCTCATGTTGTATTGTTTGTTTTGTTGTGCTTTGTCCAGAGGGTTTTTGTATCTACTTGATTTTGAGGACATCTCATCTGGTTCAAGACTTCTTGTTCTCCTCAATTTGGGATTATATCTCCTTTGAAAACTGTGGATTAACCTTTGATGGGTGAATTTCAATCTCATTCTTTTAACATCCTAACATCTACAATGGAGTGATGAACCAAGGACATTTGTGGTAACTCTGGACTTTAATATTGGGTGGACACTTATAGGGTTTTGCTTCCAAATGTGAAAAGGTTGATAATTCTGCTTTATGTACTTTTGTCAAGACTTTTGTGGTGTTCCGAAATTGTATACTTTTCTGAAAAGGGAAATATAATGTGGTATTAAGTGGTGATTGATCCCTCCTCATTTATTTATGTGACTCCTGACTTAATTGTTACAATGCAGAGCAGAAAAACTCCTGGATTAGATGGTCTGCCTGTTGATTTTTATAAATTAGTTTGGTCTGTAATTGGAGAAGGTCTTTCGGCAGTGCTGAATGATAGCATAGCCAAAGAACGTTTGCCTTTAAGTTGCAGAAGGCAGTTCTTACCCTTCTGCCTAAAAAAGGCGACCTACAGCTCATAAAAAAACTGGAGACCCGTGTCCCTGCTTTGCACTGATTATAAGCTCCTCTCCAAAGTATTGGCAGGTAGACTTAGTAAAGTGATGGAACAAGTTATTAATCCTGATCAGACCTACTGTATTCCTGGCTGGTTGATTTCTGATAATATTGTTCTCATTCAAGACTTGTTAAAAATCTCTAAACTTTTTGGTCTTAAAATGGGAATTGTTTCTATTGATCAGGGAAAAGCTTTCGACCGTGTTGAACACAAATATTTATGGCAAACAATGATTGCTTTTGGTTTTACTCCTGGTTTTATCAATAAAATCAAGACGTTGTATTGTGATGTTCAGAGTGTTTTGAAGATCAATGGTGTTTTGAGCACTTCTTTTCAGGTCCAGCATGGAATTAGACAGGGCTGTGCCCTGTCTGGTATGTTATATTCTCTGGCTTTTGAACCTTTATTACATAAACTTAGAACTGTTTTACAGGGTGTGATTTTACCAGGGTGCAATATACACTATATTGCCAGAAGTATTGGGACACCCCTCCAAATCATTGAATTCAGGTGTTTCAAACGTTTCCTGGTGCATAAAATCAAGCACCTAGGCATGCAGACTGCTTGTACAAACATTTGTGAAAGAATGGGTCACTCTCAGGAGCTCAGTGAATTCAAGCGTGGTACCGTGATAGGTTGCCACTTGTGCAATAAGTCCATTTGTGAAATATCCTCACTACTAAATATTCCACGGTCAACTGTTAGTGGTATTATAACAAAGTGAAAGCAATTGGGAACAACAGCAACTCAGCCACGAATTGGTAGGCCACGTAAAATCACAGAGCGGGGTCAGCGCATGCTGAGGCGCACAGTGCGCAGAAGTCGACAACTTTCTTCAGAGTCAATATCTACAGACCTCCCAACTTCGTGTGGCCTTCAGATTAGCTCAAGAACAGTGCGTAGAGAGCTTCATGGAATGGGTTTCCATGGCCGAGCAGCTGCATCCAAGCCTTACATCACCAAGTGCAATGCAAAACGTTGGATGCAGTGGTGTAAAGCATGCCACCACTGGACTCTAGAGCAGTGGAGACATGTTTTCTTGAGTGACGAATCACGCTTCTCTGCCTGGCAATCCAATGGACGAGTCTGGGTTTGGCGGTTGCCAGGAGAACGGTACTTGCCGGACTGCATTGTGCCAAGTGTAATGTTTGGTAGGGCTGCAATATGGCAAAGGCTGCGATTATTTAATGCGTGGCTTGTCAGAGCTGTATGGCTCTGTGATCAGTAGTAAATGCTTCTCCATCTGAAAGCCAGAGGGTGCTCTTGCGCAGAAACTCAAAATATGCCCTGCAGCAGAAGAAGATAACACGCATTATATCGCTGTAGCTGAATAAACAGAAGATTGAAACGCTTTGATTAATTAAACATGACTAATAAACACCCGACTGCCTTATTCTGTATAAGAAGCCACATTATCTCACAGAAGGACGCTCAACTGTTGTTATGAAGTGAGTTTTGGAGTAAAAACATGTTATTAAATGTTGTCTTTTGTTGGACAGGATGTTAATAAATGCTTCTCGTGTCTGAAAAGATGTTTGACACGTGTTGCTTTTTCAAATGTACATTATAAGCGACTCAAACTCGCAGTGCTTTCAGATAGATTAGCTTTTGGAGCCATACTTCATTGACAAGCCGCGCATAAAAAAACAATCGCAGCCTTTGCGATTTCATAATCGCACTAAGAATCGCATTTAAGCGATAATCGCGTTCAAGTTCAATGTTATTTTTCGTATCGTGTGATATATCGTGCAGCCCTAATGTTTGGTGGATGGCCCCTTCCTGTTCCAACATGACTGTGTGAAGGAACTTGACTGGCCTGCACAGAGTCCTGACGTCAACCCGATAGAACACCTTTGGGATGAATTGGAGCGGAGACTGCGAACCAGGCCTTCTCACCAACATCACTGCCTGACCTCACAAATGCGTTTCTAGAAGAATGGTCAAAAATTCCCATAAACACACTTATGGGAGAGAGCTAAACCTTGTGGAAAGCCTTCCCAGAAGAGTTGAGGATGTTATAGCTGCAAAGGGTTGGCCAACTCCATATTAAACCCTACGGATTAAGAATGGGATATCATTAAAGTTCATGTGCACATAAAGGCAGGTGTCCCAAAACTTTTGGCAATATAGTGACTGATGACAGATGACTTAGTAATCATGGTTGATAATCAGCAAGATATTGATATGTTAACAAATGTTGTAGCTCAGTATGGCATAATTTCTTCAGCCAGAGTAAACTGGAGCAAAAGCGAAGCTCTCAGTATAGGGGGAGTGAATGAAAAAAAGTTATAATTGCCTGTGGGATTGATCGGCGAACCAGGCCGGGGCTGGGTTAAAATACTTAGGTGTGTTTTTGGGTGAAGAAACTTTTGTCCTTAAAAACTGGGATTGTGTTTTTGAGAAAATTAAATGTTGTATTGCCAGATGATAGTGGATTTCTTTTGGGACCGCCTGCATTGGACTCCCCAAAGTGTACTATTTTTGCCGAAAGATGGAGGACAAGGCTTGATTCATCTGAACAGTAGAGGGGCAACTTTTCGTTTCCAGTCTGTGCAGAGGTTTCTGACTTGGCCTTGGATTTAAAACAACTCAACACTAGTGGACTACCAAGTTTTTATCGTGGGCTGTGCAGAGTCTGGAATTTGTTTAAAATGGAGAGGGCAGAACATCACAGTTCACTGTTTTGGCTTCTTCAAGAGCCAGTCGTGTATGGAACACGTTTGAGTGCAACTTGTCAAATAAGTCCCAGTTTTCTCAGACAGTTCTGTATGTCTACAGGTGTTACAGGTGCAAACATGGACAATGCTCTTCTCCTTGCCTCTCATTTAAAGGTGCAATCTGTCCATATAATTGCCTTGTTGCTCAAAAAGTGGAAAGAAGCTTTAACAGATTCTGAACTTACATTGTTGCAATTTTATTGTGATGGGTCTATTCAACCAAGTGTTGATGATATTTTTGCTTTGGTGAAGGTTCCCCCAGATTTTTAGGACTGTACAGTTGTTGTTTTTTTTTAGAAACTGATAATTCTTGTGTGTCTGTGCATGATGCTGATAAGAAATTGTTATACAGATTGATTGTTAAAATTTTGAACAAAGATAAATTAAATGGTAAAATTGACATTCCGTGGAGAGCTAGCTTAGGTTTGAATGATAGTGTTGGACCTGAATGGACGGCGCTGTACAAACCACCATTGTTGAAGAAGGTTGCTGATTTGCAATGGAGGGTTTTACATACAGCCATGGCTGTTAATGCTTTGGTTTGTTAATGCTTTGTTAATGCTGGCTGTTAACTCTGATGTTAATCATGACTGTCCTTTTTGTACTCTTCGAGAGAGAGTTTTTCACTGTTTTATGGATTGTTGTTGTCTTTTGCCACTGTTCTTTATGTTGGAAAATGTTTTTAAATAGTTTGGTGTAGTTTTTTCCAAAGACTTGTTTATTTTAGGTTATAGGTATTCCCAAAAAAATTGCGAGCAGTGTCAACTCTTTAATTTTATTTTGGGAAGAGCAGAGATGGCTGTATATATGAGTAGATTAAATAAGGTGGAAAGATCTGCAGAGGATGATGCTGTTTTTGTATTTGTCAAAATGTTGAAAGTTTGTTTAAAATAGATTTTAATTACTACAGTTTGATGAACGATCTAGAAAAAAATTCCAATATGTGGTGTTATAAAGATGTGCTCTGCTCTGTTGTAGAGATTAATTTTCAAGAGTGTGTTGATGTAATTTGATTTTATTTATTTGATTGTTGTTTTTTGTAAAATCTCAAAAATCTCTCTGTGTGTGTCTCTCTCTCTCTCTCTGTCTGTCTGTGTGTGTCTCTCTCTCTCACTGTCTGTCTGTGTGTGTCTCTCTCTCTCTCTCTGTGCGCATGTGCGAGCGTAGTGAGTGAGTGAGGTGCATGGTTGAGAGTGTGGTGAGTGATTCTCCTTTCTTTCCTTCTTTTTTCTATCAAAGTGGATGTGTTTTTTTTGGTATTGCTTTAATGAGAGATTACAAAGGGACTGTTAGAGGTTTTCTGGCCACCGGTCAGTGCCTCTGTGTGAGGCATGGTGTGGAATCAGTTAACGAGGCGACATGGTATTACAATACCAGTCGGCGTGGACTATTCTGTTGAAGAGTGTAGTTTGATGGTAGGGCAGACAGTGTGACATAGTTGTATAAAGTCAGCGGCAAGAATGAAGAGTGCAGTGGTGATATTTTTAGAAACTGTCGAGAAGGTCGATTTAATCGTTGAACAAGGGGTAGTGATTAAAGATGAGTTTTTTTTAAAGTTTCTCCGCTTGTAAATCCCACGAAGAAAGCTGTTCCCTTTAACATGTCTCCATTCATAAGCGATGAGATAATAGAACGAGAATTGCAAAGACATGAACAGATTGTCTGGACAATTAAAAAGATACCACTAGGATGCAGATCTCCTCTCTTGAAGCATGTTGTCTCCTTTCGGAGACAGCTTCATATGATATTGAAAAATGATGCAGAGGAGTTGAACATTGCGTTAAAGTTCAGTGTCGAAGGATTTCATTATGTAATTTTCGCAACAACAGAATCGATTAAATGTTTCAAGTGTGGAAAACATGGGCATTTAGCTTGTTCGTGTCCTGAGCAAGTGGTCCCGTTGCAGGGTGAAGCAGAAGAGCAAGATGGTGCAAACAAGTGGTACCAAAGATAAGAGGAGCGGTGTTAGGGCAGGATCGGAACCCAGAGCACATCAAAGTAACGAAGGATTGTTTGAAAAACAAAGGGTTGACGAGGAAACAAAAAGTTACAATGAAAAAAGAAGTGATGTGCAGATAGAGAGTGAAAGCATAGAAGTTGAACTATCACCAAACGGAGAGGCAAACGAAAATTTGGAAATTGATATGGAAGAGGAAGAAATAATGTTGAGTAATACAAATGACACATTTAAAGTTCCAGTTGTAAAAAGGAAAGTTAAAATGGGTGAAAAAGGTTTAAAGCCTAAGGAACCTAGAAAAAGTCAAGAAGTGGTGAAAGAAAAGGATGATGGTTACACAGATGATGTATCGGAGGATTCCTCTGCCGACGATTTGTCAGTTTCTAGTTGTGGAGAGGCAGATTTTCCAGAAGTTGTGGGAAATGAGGTAAGGAAGGAAAGTGGATATAGTTTAGAAAGAGTACAACATTTTTTTAAGTTGTACGAAAGGTATAAGGAATGTGGTAGTAACTGATTTTTTTCCTGACCGTGAACTTTTCATTGACTCGGCTAATATCTTGATGAAACAGAGAGGTGAGAAATGTTTATCAAATCAAGATATACATTGTTTAAAAAAAATAGTGCAAAAGTTATGCACAGAACAATTGTAGGATGATGGAAAGCAAACAGAAGGAGTATTAGAGGGTGTCTAGCTTGGCTGACTTTAGGTGTATGGTTTCTTTTTATAATTATTGATTTAAAACTAACTACAATAAATTTGAATGGAGCAAGAGATATAAGGAAAAGAAACAAGTGTTTTCAAATGCTACGAATCAAGAATGTTGATATAGCATTTGCACAAGAGACACAGTGATACTTCAAATGAAGTTGATTGGAAAATGAATGGGATGGGATTGCAATTTTGAGTCATAAAACTAAAATGAGTGCTGGTGTTGGGATTTTTTTTTTTTTGCAAAACATTTCCTTACAATAAGTTATGAGGTAGAAGAGGTTGTAAGGGGAAGACTTTTAAAGGTTTCTGCAAATTATGACAAAATAACATTTACTTTAATAAATGTATATGCTCCTGTTGGGGCAAGTGAAAGAATGGATTTTTTAGAGAGCTTACCTAATGTTTTACAAGACTGTGATCCTGACCATTATCTTTTGTTAGCTGGAGATTTTAATTCTACGGCAGAAATCATTTAGAACCTCATAAAGCCTCAAGAAGGTTATTGTTACGTCTTATTGAAACAAGTGATTTGGTGGATGTGTGGAGATGTTAGGCAATATTCATGGATGCATGTAAAAGATAATTTGCTGTCTATGGCAAGATGAGATAAAATATATTGTTTTAGACATCAGTTGCAAGCTATGAGATCATGTTGTATTAACCATTGTTTTTTTCTGATCATTCAATGGCGACAGTTGATGTTTTATCAGTTTTTTTTGTTTTTTTTAAGATTGCATATTGGATTTTTAACAGTGTATTGTTGGAAGATTCACATTTTAAAGAATGTTTTGAGTATTTTTGGAAAAATTGGAGGGGAAAAAAGAAAATGTTTTCATGGTGGTGGGACATTGGAAAAAACCAAATACAACAGTAGTGTAAACAACACCATTTCAATGTCACTCGAAAACACTCGAAAATGATATTGTTGAAATTCAAGGATTAATTGAAGCCACTGGGAAAAATTTATATTTAAGGATTTTAAAGGAGAAGAAAAATGTTTTGGAAAACCTGTTAGGATATAGAGCACAGGGTGCTTTAATTAGATCTCGTTTTCAGGAATTTTCAGAGATTGATGCTCTAGCAAAGTTTTTTTTTTGGCCTAGAGAAAAAAAAATGACCAGAGTAGATTTATGCACTGCCTAAAAGATGTTAATGGACATGAGCTTAATGAAGCCTCAGATATATTATTATAATTCTATCTTCATAGAATTATTGAATTTTCATACATTAAAAGTGAATATGTTGAAGATAGACAATTGTGTGAAGATATTTTTTAAGTGGTTTGCCTCAAGTGGAGGAGACAGAGAAGGCAAAATTTGTGACGCAGTTGACAGAGAGTGAGTTATGTAAGGCTTTGCAGAATGTGGATAATAGAAAAGCTCCAGGGATTGATGGGCTGACAGTTGATTTTTATAAAGCTTTTTTTGGAATATTATACACTGTAAAAAAAAAAAATCCTTTAAATAAAACGGTAAAAAGTCTGGCAGCAGAGTTTCCATAGAAATCCCGTTAAATTACAGCAAATAACCATTTCACAAAATTGCATGCAAAAACTGTAAAAATACAGAACAGACTTTACAGTCAAAATTAATTGAATTACAGTATATTACTGTTGATAATCATTTATTAAACCGTGGAAAAACTGATAAATTATGTCAGATTACATAGAAAACGACTAACTTTCAGGTTAATCTCTGCAAATTGAAGGTTTTTATGAGTTATTTTATCAAGCTGTTCTATCCATCTACAGTTATGTACTTTTAAAATATAGATTTTCCATGTACAATAACTAAGAAATTATTTATAAAAATGCAATTAGCACATAAATTCAAAAATAAATGTTTGCATTTTACAGTATTAATCTTTATTTTTACAGAACCACTCACAACTTAAATCAATCTATAAATGAATTACTTAGAAATGCATAAAAATGGCAACCTTTACAACCAATTTCTGTTAAATGAACAATATAGTACCGAATACATTTAATCAAAGGAACATGCACATGCACAGTATTAGTCATTGTACATAAGACATTGTATGTCAACTTACTTAAATTATAGGAAATACAAGCTTAGTATATAGAACATCTACATTAAAAGACAATTTCTGTATACTTTTGTACTGTAATATTGCTGTTATTTTATACATATATGATGACTCTTACATATATGTGACTACAGGGAGTACAATGGAAGCAACAATAAGTACCCATGACAATTTCCAGTTAGTCTAGCACAGTATGCACAGAAATTATTATTATTTCTTTTTTTTTTCAGTTAAACAGAAAGATAGTATTAAAAGACGTATAAGTCTGAAGCAGGAAGTTTAGGTACAGGCTTGCAGAGCATGTTGTTGTTCTGTTGTGTAGCATGTTCCGATAGGAATGGCTTGATCTTCCCAGTGTTGTACTGGGCAAATCTGCAAGATCGGG
This sequence comes from Anabarilius grahami, assembly GCA_003731715.1. Lineage (NCBI taxonomy): Eukaryota > Metazoa > Chordata > Actinopteri > Cypriniformes > Xenocyprididae > Anabarilius > Anabarilius grahami. The sequence goes on along the minus strand of RJVU01042600.1, from coordinate 40,205 downwards.
CAGTTCCAGCACTGGTCTGTGAAGTTTAACTGATCGTTTATAACACAAAGTATGGGTGGCTGAAACCACGAGCATTTCTGTCTTGGCAAGGTGGAGTTGAAGGTAAAGGTCATCCAGGTGAAAGTCTGACATTTCCATCAAGCAGGCTGAGATGCGAGCAGCTACTGGTTGATCATCTGGCTCTAATGAAAAGTAAAGATGTGTGTCAGGATAGCAGTGATAGGAAAAGCCATTTTTCTGAATGATTCTAGTTACAATTACAACAAAAAATACTGTACAGAACAGCTGCATGAAAAGATGTAAACAAAAAATGTGTTGTATAAAAATAGTACTCTTTCCACACCTGGACTGCAATGCTGCTGTAGATCTCCACAGTCTTTCCACATGACGTGAAATCATAAAAAATAAAAATTATTTGGCTATTAACGTTACATTTATTCAAACATGCCAGCATATGTTTTACTGAGACAATGCAAAACCTCAACCTTCTTTGATCTGGAATTTTTATATCCAACTATCCAATGTATCTTATGATTCAGCAATGACAATTTACTCAGGCCATGTAAGATTTTTTATTATTATTATTTATTATAACACTAATATATGCTTACTATTCGTGTTTGCAAGCAGATGCGCCCAGAATATTTCATTATTATGTTGTTCATATTGTACTCTCATCTGCTATCCTGTATAACGTTAGGCCTGTAGTATAAGTTGTACAGGCTGCAGAGTGGGAGTTAGCGACGTTAAGAGTGTTAATGTTCAGAGTAACAAAAGAGATTGAAATAATGACGGTACTACCACATCTGAACGAAGACATAAACACTTGAATTGACTTTATGAATAACTAAGGTTAATCTTTCTTGGTTTAAAACAGATGGAAAATTGAAAGATGCCTGCTGCAGTTGTTTTGCTTTCAACGGCAGTTACGTTACCTTACGTTATGTGTCTGAACACCTTTTAGAAATACTAACATTAGCTTCGAAACTATAAACAATGCAAATGTGTAGCCACACGATATAAAATATCACACACATGTAATGTAGAATTAAACTCTTACCTCAGCCAGTGATCGGTTGGTATGATGTCCGCTGTGGTCTTCTCGCTGAAAGGACGTTTTAGTTGTTCCTCACACTGTTCCGAAGAATGGATCGACGGATGTGTTCAAATAAACTCTCCTGCTCACGACTGCTCTTTACGATTGCTTTACACTACTGTTAATCTCACCACCCACAAGCGTAGCTTAAATAAATTCAAATAACCCGCTTGCCCTTCCATCACTGTACAGCTCCGGGAACTGTTGTGGGCGGGACTAACGGGAAAGTAATCGGCAGCAAATTTGAATCTGCGTCGCGCGGGCGCGCATGCGTGCGCACACACACACATAAAGCTACGCATTTGCAGCTCGATTTGGAAAAACACAAAATGTACATATCAATAATAGATGTGCTCAGGAAATTTAGAAGAGAATAAGTCAAGGCCAATCAGCAGTTTCAAAATAAGCATATTTGCAAGATGAGGTTAAAATGTTAGTAAAATAAACTATGCATAATATATAGAAGGCCTACACACCTACTGTATGTACCAATACTATAATTGAACCTTAACACTCTGAGGTCTGAGGTATAGCCGGCGATACCACCGCGTTTTTTTTCTTACCAGTGTGAAAGAGACTCAAAATACTCCGTCAATGTTGCACATACAATTAAGAGTTACGCCTGCAAGTGTAAGCGGCGCGTAAGCAGCACGTATTTTTTTCGGTGCCCATGTTAACCAACGGATGCATTCACACAGGCAGTAGGAGCAGCGCGTAAGCGTCGAGCAGAAGCGTCGCGTAAGCAGCAGTGAAGCGGGAGTTTCGGCGCCAAGTCTATTTTTGCTGCGCTGCTGACGCTCAATTAAAGTGAAAGCACACTTTTGATGGACAAAATAAATACAATTTCACACACAAAGTGTTCAAAATGCACAGAATAAGCGTGTCTAATGTGTTTTAACAAGAATTGGAGTATGACAGAAAAGAAAATTAAGAATCAAAAATAATTATACAAGATTTACCCATTTAAACTTGTTTTTAATTATTCAGTTTGGGTTAAAGTATGGTGTATTATAAAAAACTAAAGTAAACTAGCCAGAAAATATGATATATGAATTTTTTTTTTGTTATTACACAGAGATATATATAGTCTGCAGCATACCCAAATCAAACCCGAGTTTGCTGGCTTTTTTCGCAGAGTTTGCTGTCTTGTAAACATGTACACACGGCAAATGATGTAAAACACAAAGCTTACCTCATTCGTGTGCAGCAATGGATGAGGCTTTTATTTATTTATTTTTATTTATTTATTACGTTTATATATGAATGTTGTACACCTCCCCATGTTAACAAACTTTCAAGACTCAAGTTTATAAATGACCAACTTATAAAAACAAATTTATACCTGTCTTTGTAAAGAAATGCTCACTTTATATGTAGCTTGGAGCCGCTGCTGTGACCCTGTACAAACGCTTCCAGTGAGAATACTCGTGCGTCTCTGCAGCTGCAGTGACGGTGTAGTTACGCTCACGCGACGCTCACGCTTGCAGTGTGAAACAGGCGTTATACACAATTTTAATCTGTTGAATATCTTCTTTTATTTGTGTACACTCAGAGTAAAAACAAAATGTTGTGCTTTTTGTAAAATAAAGAAAACTAACATGATGCGTTATCTCTCGTCTCCCTCTGAAGGAAGTCCAATCTGATAGTTCTCAGAAAATGAACTGTAACTTAGTGAATACTAATGACACAAAAATGAGACTTATGTCTAAAAAAAACGTTGAAATGTCAGGTTTTAAATCGTGCAAGTCAAATCGAAAACAAATATTCTCTGTTTATGTAATCTGTATGAAAAGAGAGCCATGTCAGAAGTCTGTTATTCAGCTCATTATCCGCTAATGCGGCCACGCCCACGGAGCGAGCGCTATTCAGACGCAAATTCAGTCAATACATGTATACATCGTCTCAATCGTGTATTTATTGTCTTGAAAAGTGTTTTGAATAGCCATAGTTAGCGATCTCTGGAAGCCTCTGTTAGCTCAGTTCCTGGAGAGTCACATGGTTGTTCTTCTTTAGATCAATTTGTGGACTAAATTTGCACAGAGCGCCCTCCGGCTGCAAGTATGAATTGAAAATACAGTATCCAGCGTTCATAGTGATGACAATAAATATTGAATAAATATTACTCCTCTGTATAGAAAATTGACAAACATATGAGAATCCATCAATATTTCTCCAAAAGTGCATGCTTTTAAGCTAAAAGCCTATATGAAATGCCATAGAGGTAACATAATTGTTCAGACATTTTGCATCACAGAAATACATTATATTTTAAAGTATATAATAGAATACCATTATTTTAAATTGTAATAATATTTCACAGTATTGCTGTTTTTTCTGTATGTTTGATATACACCATGATGAGCTTGAGACATGATCACAGAGGGTTTTTTCACAGCCTACCTGTCTGAAAGAGCTCATTATTTATGCAGGTCATTACAACTCATTATGCGATTCTTTTGTCTTCTAAGGTGTAAATGACCCATTATTCATGATGATTTACGCCTCCACGCATACTGTGTTTCTTGACCAAAGATGTTTTAGAAAATTTAAATCTCTCTATTGTTTTATATGAATGAGAAGGCATGATAATTTTTACATAGTTTTTGAAGCAAAAACTTTAGTCTACAATCTCCAATATCCAGAAGTGAACACATAAATAATATATATTTTTTTTGGCTTTATTTCAGTGACTTAAGTTTTTTGTTTTTTCAATAACCACGCATAAACGTTATTCCTTCAAAAATACAAACATGTACATACATGTTTCTCACATATTATTGTAGCCTAGTTTGTGCTGAATCAGTGTAATGACACTTTTTCCATTAATATGTTTATGAACAACTGAAAAAAGTACAAATGTCAGGGCATGTCAAAACTTCTCCAGGCCCCAAATCAGCCTCAGACTCCAGAGGGTTAAAAAACTAACTTTAACCAACACATTATCTTACATGGAAGAAGAAAAGAAACATGTTGAATGACTGTTGATTTCTGTAGTTATACATTCGTTCCCTTTTTTCTATTTTTACAGAAAAAATCTGTAAAATATTAATCAACATTTTATGTAAAATTACAAATTTTTCTGTAAAAATGCCGAACATTTCTTTTTAAAAAAAATGGAAATTTAATGTAATACCAAAATACATGCAATTCCCTGTAAATTTAATAGAGGAAAATTAAATTGCAGCAAATATCTGTAAAACAATAGGTATTTCAGTGTATAATGACAAAACAGGAAAAATCTGTTTTGTCATTATACAGACCATTACCTGTAAAAAAAATATACAGACCATTACCTGTAAATTGACATTTATGTTTAACAGTGTAGGCAGTGATCTTTCAGAGGTTTTTTGTGATAGCATTTCTCAGGAAAAGCTACCGTTGAGCTGCAGGCATGCAGTATTGACTTTGTTGCCAAAGAAGGGTGACTTAAAAGAGATCAAGAATTGGAGACCAGTATCGCTTTTGTGTGTAGATCTAAAAATACGATCAAAAGCTTTGGCAAATAGGCTGAAAAAAAGTGATGGGGCAAATGTATTGATCGGTCATATTGTGTGCCTGAAAGATCGATAACTGACAATATTGCTGTAATTAGAGACATCTTTGATGTAGCTATATTGACAGGTCAAAAATTTGGTTTAATTTCATTGGACCAAGAAAAAGCATTCGATCGAGTAGAGCACAAGTATTTATGGAATGTTCTTAAGAGTTTTGGTTTTCCCTAAGATTTTGTTAATATAATTAAGATGCTATATAGTGACATTGAAAGTATTGTAAAGGTCAATGGTGGTTTAACCCTCTGGGGTCTGAGGATTTTTGGGGCCCTGGAAAAGTTTTGACATGCCCTGACATTTGTGCTTTTTTCAGTTGCTTATAAACATATTAATGGCAAAGGTGTCATTACACTGTATTCAGCACATACTAGGCTACCATAATATGTGAGCAACATGTATGTACATGTTTGTATTTTTGAGAGAATAACCTGCTGTTGCGTGGTTATTGAAAAAACAAAAAACTTAAGCCACTGAAATACAGTCACAAAATAAATATAAAAAATGTGTTCACAAGACTTCTGGCTATTGGAGGTTGTAGACTAGAACTTTCGCTTCAAAATGATGTAAAAATTATCCTGCCTACTCGTTCATATAAAACAATATATTGATTTAAATTTTGTAAGACACTTTTTGTCAAGAAAGACAGTAGAGATGCAAGAGGTGTGCATCTTCATGAATAACAGACCTGCCAACATGTACGCATTTTTCGTACTCGGCACGCATTTTGACCCATACGTACGCTTGTACGATTCGCTGCTCTCTAGGTACGCATTTTGTTGCTTCTCGCATTTCGCCGATTTCAGTTTCTATGCAATCTATTTTTACGCTGATTCTGCCGCTGATCCACAGTATGAAAGTGGAGTGAAAAGCGTTCGGCCAATCAGAGCGCTGCATGTTAACCTGCCGCCCACCCGCCCCTCCTATCCACAAGCTTCGCGCTCAATTAAATTCAGCCACAGTGCCTCTCAAGCAAGCCAGAGCAAGATAACATACCTAGGCTTTCATGCCATGGCTGAACCACCACAAAAAAAGGTTCGAAAAACACAAAGATTTTTAGACAGCTATCGTGAGAGATGGCCTTGCCTCCAAATGTCCAGGCTACCTCATCATGCGTTCTGCACTGTCTGCAAGACGGACGTCGACATCAGTCACCAAGGGGCAACAGGTAACGAACTCAGTCACACACAAACACTCCACATCCCCAGAAACATAATTATATTAAAAATAAAAGGATGATGAGAAATAAACATTCATAGTTCAATAGGCTAGCTTATCAAGCATCCTTCCCATTAGTTGGGGATATTAGTTGGCAGTTAGAAAAGTGGTGGAATGGCTAGAAATCTAGAAGGTTTTAGACAGGCCAGGTGCTGTTTAACGTGAGATAAAGGTAACAGTTAGGCTATGTTCAGCCTAATTAAATTCATGAACATTAAAAATGACCTTGACATCATAACAAGCAGTCCAGCTGTGACGAGCTCAGTTCAGTTCACGCGTTCATGTAGGCTAACATGTAGGGTGGCGCTGCCAATAACGCACCTAAAAGCTGTCACAATAACCGGCAAAAGTAATGATTATGAATTATGTAAAATATAGAAAGGAGACTTTTAATTGTTTATTAATAAACGCGTGTTTTCTGTATCAATGTTGTGTCGACTGCAAAGATAAAGTTGATGATGCTGTCTCGCAATCTTCGCAGTAGTGAACGCACCAGAGAAATGCACATTGCATACGGATTAACGTTACATAAGCAGAGAACAGTGTTTTTTTTTTTTTTTAATAGTTCTGTTTAAAAGTAGACAGGTCTGTGAGTCAAGTAGGCGCTGAGTTTCGGTTAATTTATGGGGAGAGCTCCAGCGCCTCCGTATCGTGATTATCTCATCTTATTTACTTCTTATTTATTAAATCCAGGCAATTGCTTGATGAAACATTGATTAAAATTAAGATACAATTCATACAAAACGAAATTCACTTTAAAGAAAGGCTTTGTGCTTTCTTTTTGAGGTCTCTGTGAAAGTTGTAAAGCAACTTTTAGTGCCG
>RJVU01042600.1:0-22875 GCA_003731715.1 Anabarilius grahami | reverse complement strand
GTCTAAATCCTGACTGGAAATCCTCACAGATACTATTTCTTTCTAAAAAGGAACATAGTTGTGATGAAACTGCCTTTTCAAGTATTTTTGACAGAAAAGGGAGATTTGAAATCGGCCTGTAATTGACTAATTCTCTAGGATCAAGTTGTGTTTTTTTAATAAGAGGTTTAAAAACAGCCAGCTTAAAAGTTTTTGGTACGTATCCTAGTGATAAAGATGAATTAACAATATTAAGAAGAGGATCTATGACCTCTGGAAGCATCTCTTTCAATAGCTTAGTCGGTATAGGGTCTAACATACATGTGGATGATTTTGATTATTTAACAAGTTTAGACAATTCTTCCTCTCCTAAAGCAGTAAATGAATTGAATTTTTCTTCAGGGACACTACAATGCACTGTCTGACACAATACTGTAGTAGATGTTTGCATGGTTATTTTTTCTCTAATATTATCAATTTTGCAAGTAAAGAAGTTCATAAAGTCATTACTGCTGTGCTCTTTGGAAACATCAGAAGTTGAAGCTTTATTTCTTGTTAATTTAGCTACTGTATCAAATAAATACCAAGGGTTGTGTTTATTTTCTTCTAAAAGTTTAGAAAAATAGGCAGATCTAGCAGTTTTTAAGGCCTTTCTGTACTCAATCATTCTCTCTCTCCACGAAATGCGAAATACTTCTAGTTTTGTTTTCTTCCAGCTGCACTCCCTTTTTCTAGCTGCTGTTTTTAGGACTCGAGTGTGCTCATTGTACCATGGCATTGGATTCATTTCCTTAATCTTTTTTAAATGCAAAGGAGCAACTGAGTCTAATGTGCTGGAAAAGACAGTGGCAATAGTTTCTGTTGCAACATCGAGGTCTTCTAAGCTGTCTGGTATGCTAAGGCGATGAAACTGATCAGGAAGATTATTTTTAAAGCGATCTTTAGTGGTAGAAGTGATGGTTCTACCATATTTATGGCAGGGAGGCAGTTTAGCCGCTTTAACTAAATGTAGTGTACACGAGACTAGATAATGATCTGAGATGTCGTCACTCTGCTGCAGAATTTCAACGGCATCAATATCGATTCCATGTGACAATATTAGATCTAAAGTATGATTACGACAATGAGTGGGTCCTGACACGTGTTGTCTAACACCAATAGAGTTTAGAATGTCTGTAAATGCCAATCCCAATGAGTCTTTTTTATTATCTACATGGATATTAAAATCACCAACAACAAGGACTTTATCTGCAGCTAGTACTAATTCTGGAAGTTTTTTGTTTTTACTAATTCGGGGTACAGACACAGTCTCTATGTGATAATATCTATGTGCGAGAGTTTCTATGTGTTGGGAATTATCTGACTTCTGTAACGTGAGGCAGCTAGCAGACGGTCGTTTTAGCCAGTCTGTCTGCTGCTTTTTCCTGACCTGGGCCCCAGTTTGTCATGTTTTAGTTCTAAGACTATGTGCCATATTACTAGAGAGAAGAGCAGCACCATCCCGAGAGGGATGAATACCATCTCTTTTCAACAGGACACCACTTAGACAGCCAGCCATTGAGTGATGATAATCTGCTAACTATCTCATCACTCCTACGAACAGGAAGGGGACCAGAGCAAATTACTTCTCCTGACATTGTACTTGCGAGTTCACACACCTCTTTAATGTTAATTTTAGTGATCTCCGACTGGCGAAGTCGAACATCATTTGTGCCGACGTGAATAATAATTTTAGAGTATTTACGATTAGCATTAGCCAGCACTTTTAAATTTTCTTTGATGTCAGGTGCTCTGGCTCCCGGCAAACATGTGACTATGGTGGCTGGTGTCTCTATTTTCACGTTCCGTGTAATAGAATCACCAATAACTAGGGCACTTTCAACAGGATTATCAGTGGGTGCGTCACTGAGTGGGGAGAACCTGTTTGATGTTCTTATTGGAACGGAAGAGTGGTGTTTTCCACGGCTAGGCCGCCTCACCGTTACCCAAGTGCCCTGCTGCATGGGCTCTACAGCCGGAACCGAACAATGTACAGAGTTCACTAAGCTAGTCGCATCCAAAACAGTATCTGAAGCCCCTGCATTCTTACTATCCTCGATTAAAGTTTGGATGCATGTCTCTAATTCTGAGATTCTCTATGTCAGCCTGACTATTTCCCTACATTTATGACATGTAAATCCCTCGTCGCTGACAGAGAGAGCTATACTGAACGTGACAAACTGAACACGAAATAACACTGGGAAAGGATGACATTACTCACCGTGTTTGTAGACTGATCCGAGTTACCACAGCTGTTTGATGAACGCGTTGAAAAAGGAGCGCGCGAGACTGATGACAAAACAAGCTAGCAAGATGCAAACGGGTTGTAACAGCGATTTAGATTCAAAGATTACAAGCTACCGACGTCAGTTTAATGTGGTAGGCAATAATAATAACATAAGCAACAATGAATAAAAGTAAGAGATTCAATAAAAGTAAGAGAAAACAAAGCTATACGGAGACGCAAAACACCAGCAGCGAGGCAGAGGCAGACAGGAGCAATCGAGCAGGAGCAATCCAGGAACTTTCAAAGACATAATACAACTGATTGTTAATTATATCCCGTAATAAAAAAAGATTGTCCATTATAGATCTTTCAGGTATACAACATGTTTGATCATTTTGAACCAAAATGTTTAAACTGTTTAAGTCTATTTGATAAACATTTGGAAAATATTTTATAACCAGAACATAGCAAAGGTACTGGTCTCCAGTTTTTAAGAAGTACCAAGTCCCCTTTCTTTGAAAGCAGAGACAAGACTGCTTGACGACAGCTTATGGGAAGAGTTTCGCTTCTAATGCAGTCTAGTAACACTTCATAAAAATCTTATCGTATTATATCCCAGAATTGTTGATAAAAATCTACAGGTAGTCCATCAATTGTAACTGACGGATTGCTTCTGTAAGTTCTTTAAAAGTAATTCAAGTGTCTAGTTCCTTTTTTTGTTCATCCTCAAGCTGAGGTAATTCTTTAAGCAAATCATCAACACTTTCAGCATCACAGCTCTCAACACTGTATAAATGTTGATAAAAATCTCTTGTTAACTTTCTCATTTCAACTGGATTTGATGTTACTGATCCATCCTGATGACGAAGATGACACATTTGTTTTTGATTAACACATTTTCTTTCCAGATTAAAAAAGAAAGCACTTGGAGCGTCCGTGTCTTTGATAGAGCAAAATCTTGCTCTTATCAATGCTCCTTTTGCTTTCTCTTTTAAGAAAGAGTTCAGTTCTTGTTTTTTCTTCTTTAACACATCACAATGTACATCTTCATTATTAGTTACAAGATTTTTTTTTTAAACAACTCAATGTCCTTTTGCCAATATTTACTGTTGTTTTAACCATGGTTGACGTATGAAAAGCATAATTCTGACAAAATAGTCTTATATTCACCTTTCCCACATCGCACCATTGACAGAGATTCTCAAATAAAATGCTTCTTCCAGTTACCCCAAAACACATTAAGACTTTCAGAAAAAAAAAACATAATGTAATAATTTAACATTCAAATGGCAGTAATAGTTAGATCATAATGTCTTATTTACATTTAAAACCAAAGTAATCATGTGATGGTCAGAAAAACCATTTGGTGAAATACGTGCATCAAATATTTCATTGTTCGACATTTCTTTCATATAAAAACGATCCAATCTTGCACCACAAACTCTATTGTCACACACTTTCAATCATGTATATTGTCTTGTACCTACATTTCTTGTTCCCTTTCGAAGGGAACTTCAACTCTGCGTTGAAATCACATTGGGGAACGTCACACGTGACCCGGTGTCTGAAAGCCAACTATCCAACAACTCCAATCCTTATTGGCCGGCGACAGCCTATGACGTGGCGCGACACGGAAGTATAAAAGGAGCACCTGGAGAAACAGTATATTTTTCGTCTTTCGGGTCTGTTCTATCTGATCGCGAATATATAGACTCCGGTAAGGGATTCTTTAATATGCCTTACAAACGTTCAAGAGAGTGTGTTCATCCGTGTCCCAGGTTTTGACACTTGATATACACATTTCTGGGTGTTTTCTGTCAGGAGAGGAGCGCGCATAGACAGTGCTTGAGGGCGCTGTCTGTGTGTTTGTCTGTTGTTTACTGTGAGCGTCTCCCTATCGGGACGCTCCGTTCTCGTTCGGCACTATTCTCAAGGGAAGAGGTGTCCGCATCTGCGCCTGGTGATTCTGGCCCTGTTTGTGCTCAGGCAAAACGGCAGCCGCAATCATAGTGCTCGCAGGTGAGCTCGTTGGGAAGTTTGAGAAAGTTGTATTCTATCTCAGCTTCCCCGGGGCTGATGAGGATGAGTTGTTGGATGATGATGACATCCGTGTTTGACGTCCGTGTTTGACGTCATCGCATCCGGCAGCGCGCGCTCCTCTGGCTGCTGTGTATGCGGAACGTTGCAGCTCCCATAAACTTTCCATTCCTTCCTGATCTCCGCATTTGAGATTGGGAGGGCATGGAAAAACCCCTAGCCATTCAGATTTGTATCTGAGCCCAGACAGACGGGAGGAGGAAGAAGTGAGAGTGAGATGGGTGATCGATTGTAAACACCGTTGCGTTTGTAATCGATTCCCCAGCTACATAGGGTGATTTATATCTACCCTCTCATCTTCTTCTTTCACCTCCTATATAAATATATTTATATATATATATATATATGTGTGTGTGTTTATATATATATATATATATATATTTTATAGACATATATCATGCTCAGATGCTTCTTGTGGTCAGACTGATGGCTGGGCCCATAGTAATTATTTCTGTCGGCCCTCTTTTTCGGTTTGATAATGAGAGGATCTTTTAGGCTTAAAAGAACCCTAGATTCCATCCTTTCATGTGAAAAAAAAGGAGTATTAGGAGTCTTCGGTCTTTGAGCCACAGGAGGGTCTATATTTTATGTGTTTAAAATAAGACCTTGTTTTCCTGTATAGTTTTTTTGAGCATGTAGTCAAGAAAAAAAAAAGTAAGGGGTTTTGGGCAAACTGAAGTTGATTGGCTGGCTAGAACGATATATTGTGCATATCTTAGCCACCTGTTGTTTAGAGGAGCTTCTCATCTGCTGTTTTCTAGAGTAGTTTGAGTTAGCACTCGTCACTTCAGTTAATATGTATGTTTAGGTCGGCCTTAATCGGCCGCCTGACATTGTTTGCTTGTGAGCTTCGCTTTCTTTCTCTTATACATGAGATTTGGAGGTGAAGCCCAGGCTTCACTAGGTTTGTGGCCCTGTAAGAAGGCCCGTAGCTTAGCGGCCAGGCTAGAGCTAGGTTAGGTGTGTTATATGTTAACCCCATGTATACTATCCCTTGTCAGGTGGTATAGTTCCTAGTTCTGGCCTCCTCCCGAGGGAGTTGTTAGGCCATATGCCCATTGTCCCCTTGTTTATGTAGGTGCAATTGGTGAGGTTAACAGCTAGGTTGTAGACTGTTTTAGACTCCCTGATGCTGTTTTTCTCAGGTGGTAGGCCCTTATTTTGCGTAGATAAGTTATGCAGGTGTATGCTTGGCCCCACTTTCTAGAACTTTTCATGCTATGGAAAATGTTTTTTCCTCTGAGCCACTTGATTTTCTTAATCAAGTTTGAGTTGACGGTGCTAGCTTTTAGCCTTCGTCCTCTAGGGCTTAGTACAGATTTGAGAATCTGTGTGGAGAAAATGTCTATCTTCATTGGAAACAGCATGTATGTCAAAGCATTACGTTTGCTTTGAGTTCTAGACTTTTGCCCTACATTTGTATGTGAGGTTACTTATGCTGCCACAGGTTAGCACCTGTTCTCATAAAAGCAGGCTTTTTGATGTTAGCCTCTATTGGAGAGATTGGTGACTATTATATTCCCCAGTTGAGGTTTATTTGTGTCACTGAGTGCATCACCTGTTGGATTGCATACTTTTTGAGAAAAGCTGGTTTCTATTAGCTCCCTTTTGTGATCTTGTTAACAGCTATATTGCATATAACTTTGATTGTAGGCTCTTATGGTTAATTAGCCTCCTTCTAGTTAGCAATTGTATTTCTAACAAGTGCTCTTAGTTGATCATAGTTTGCTCACATAGTTTACACTGCCACTGGCTTTTTGCTATGTGTCTGTTTGAGGTAGTAGGCCATATAGGCCTCCCTTAGATGTTGGCATTGTTTGGTTCCCTTTAGTCACATATGATTTAGGGTACATTGCCTTTTGGAATGTGTAGCCTAGCTCAGGTTGCAGTTAGCTTCCCACAGCTATTGTTTGGTTGGTTAGAGCTGGTTCCCTGTAGCTTGGTTCCCTTAATTTCACGAGCTGAAGCCACATGTCATTGAAATGGTAGGCCCCAACAAGCCTCCTTTCTAGTTCACATTTTGGCACAGTTTGTGTTTTTATTCTGCAAACAGGCTGAATGCCACTTGTTGCTGAGATTGTAGGCCCCACAAGGCCTCCTTTTTAGCTGACTTGTTGGCAGGATGCCTGGGAATCCAAGAACCCATACCACCATCGGCCACACCCCACCTCTGTTGAGTAGGCCTTAAGCAGGCCTCTCGTGGAGTATGGTGGCGTAATATGCATTCTTTCTCTCAGTATTATGCGTGAAATGTTTTCCACTGAATGCATGGCCTGTTGGTTGGTATGGTCTTGGACTGGCTGATGCCACATGTTTACTAGGGTAGACCCTAATAAGGCCTCCTTTTAGTTTACATGTTGGCACAGTTTGTGTTTATATGGACAAACGGGCTGAACGCCACTTGTTGCTGAACTTGGAGGCCCCATAAGGGACATGCTGGCAGGATGCTTGTGAATCCAATACCACCATCGCCCACGCCCCACCTCTGTTGAGTAGGCCTTAAGCAGGCCTCTCGTGGAGTATGTGCCTTAATATGCATTTCCTTTTAGAAACTAAATCATTGAATGCATGGCCTGACGGTTGGTGTGGTTATGGTCGCCACTTGCTGATGCCACGTTTTTACTAAGGTAGGCCTTATGGGCCTCCCGTGTAGCATGTTGGAGTTCAGTTATGTACTCCTCTCGCTTTGAGAGTCAAAAGGTGCTTTTTCCGAGTACTTTTCTGAGTGGCTGACCTCTCAGGGGTGAGATTTTGTGGTAAAACCTTACTGAGGTTTGGTTTTAACTACATCAGCCTCCTTGAGTCTGGGTTTCCACTCTAGTTGAGCTAAATAGCTACCTAGTATCTAGGTTGGTTCTATTTTTGCTCCTAGAGCCCTAATGGCCACCAGACTAACGGCGTATGTCTTAAAGGTTTTTAGGCCTTTTGGGCCGCCTTTTTTGAACATACTAGCGTATGTTGTTGTGTAATCCTCTTACTAGAGAGCTATACCCAGGTGATAATTTAACCTCCTTATGGTTTGGTTATTTATCCTTCCTGGTGCTTTAAACACTGCCACGAGCTGATGCCACGTGTCTGCTGAGGTCATAGGCCCCTCAAAGGCTTTCCTTAGTGTACTCCTTACGTTGTACTCCTCTTGCTTTAAAGAGTAAAAAGGTTATTTTACCGAGTACACTGCTCGTTGGATTGTGTTAGGTGGATTACATGTGGGCACTTTACAGTTTAACTACTGTTACTTAGTCATATGTCCTGCTCCCAGCAAGACAGGTGTTCAAGGTGGCCCTCACAGGCCACCATTGAATGTCCTTCTAATATGACGAAATGCTTTTCGTATGTGAGTCATGCTCCATATAAAGCTATTATCATTATGTAGGCCCCTTTCTGGCCTCCATGATTATGTGCCCACAGTATGGTCTACCTGTTAGGTTGAGCTTTGTACCACCATCCTCGGCACAGTCAACAAGATTCGCCGGGAAATCCCTCAATCCGCTAGACACACAGATCGCAATGAATTCACCACTCAGGTATGTTGCAGGTCTTTTGTGGTTCTATGTTTATGTGTTTCTAATTTTTAGAATCAACACCGCCAAGTGTGTCATTGTGTCATTGTGTGTAAAAGTGCTATGAAAATAACAATTTATCTTATTTATTAGGTGTTTTCAACCACTGCTGCTACGCTGACGGCGTATGCGCCCAAACGGAAGAAGACCGTCTACATTCTTAGCAGCATGCACAGCGTGATTCAGACTGATAATACCACCAAAAGGAAGCCAAACACTGTCACCCTTTGCAACACCACAAAGTGCGGCGTGGATGTGATGGACCAGATGGTGCAGGAGTACACTGTCCGCACAGGGACACGGCGCTGGCCAGTTGCCGTGTTCTATAACATGATTGACATGGCAGCACTGAATGCACATGGCAGCACTGAATGCTGTATCAAGCATGCATCGGAAGGCAGGAAAGACGGGTGGACTTCCTGGTGGCGCTTGCAAGAGAGTTGGCTAACTCTCATATGTGTGCGAAGAAGGCAAGAAAATAACAATTGCTTCGGACACAACCCTCCACACCTAGCCCTGGAAAAAGAGCCATGTGTCAGGTCAAACACCAATGCAAGAACAATCATGCCACTGTGCGATGTGTTCACTGCTACAGATACACATGTGGTAAATGCAGACGGGAGATACCATGGCAGTGCCAGGATTGTGAGTGATTGCTGGAATGTACTCACTCACTTTTTAATATTATTTGTAAATATGTGTACAAATGGTTGGTTTCTTTATTTTATTTTGTACTATTTTTATCAATAAATCTCAGCAACAAAGGAAAAAAAAACATGTGTGTTGATTTCTCCCTAAGATGGCAAAGTGAAACACAAGTTTCCTTGAAGTGGCTCAGCATGGCCCCACATTGTTTACATAACAAAAGCAACTGTTCACAGCTGATTAAGGATATTAGCCTAAAGCCTTCCAGCCCATCGGCTGTCCTGTGGGTTTTATAGGTAGAAAAGCCAAATGGCTGCTCTCTGGGACTTCTAGTGTTAAGGGACCACTTTTCACCGGAAAAGTTGGTCCCAGATGCCTTTAGCGGCCTTGGTAGGCTTTCTACGGAAGGCCTCTTTGAGGCTCAGCTTGGGCTGTTGGCCATAGAGAATGCTGTCACTGACAGCCTGGTGTGACCCGAGGGTGAGTTGCTAAGCGTTTCCTTCGAAACTGCTCGACATTTGTCAGCCATATTATTTGGCATGCACTCTCCTTAAGCATGGCGGAGTGGGTATATCGTTCCCCAATGCGTGATTGAACGCAGAGTTGAAGTTCCCTTCGAAAGGGGCTCGCTCTGGTTACGTATGTAACCATAGTTCCCTGAGAACAGGGAACGAGACTCTGCGTTGCCCTGCCATGCTTCGGGGCTGCCTGCTGAACAGTCCCTCAAGACGAAAAGATACTGACTGTTTCTCCAGGCGCTCCTTTTATACTTCCAGGTCGCGCCACGTCATAGGCTGTCGCCGGCCAATAAGGATTGGAGTTGTTGGATAGTTGGCTTTCAGACACCGGGTCACGTGTGACGTTCCCCAATGCGTGATTGAATGCAGAGTCTCGTTTCCTGTTTTCAGGGAACTATGGTTACCACACTAGGGTTTCCCTCATACTTCATAGGATTCCCCTGCCATCAGGACATAGAAAATGCTTAACACAGCTTAATGGACTCGTACAGTGATATAAAAGACCAAATTCGCACCTCATTTGTGATGTAGGTTATACTATATAGGCTCCAAGAAAGCAGATACTGGCATAAAGTTGGTTTGACATAGCAATGTTTAAAATACATAGCAATGTTTACATATTACTTGACAGTTTATTTGGAAACACTTTACAATAAGGTTCATAATGTATTAACTAACGTGAACTATCCATGAGCAATACATTTGTTACTGTATTTGTTCATCTTTGTTAACATTAATAAAAATACAGCAGTTCATTGTTCATGTTAGTTCACAGTGCATTGACTAATGTTAAAAAATACAACTCTTGATTTTAATAATGTATTAGTAAATGCTGGAATTAACATTAACAAAGATTAATAAGTGCTGTAGAAGTGCAGGTCATTGTTAGTTCATATTAACTAGTTAATATAAAGTGTTACCTTTTATTTGAATAAACATCAAAAATCTAAAAGGTTTGCATCATACCTGAGACCTAGATGAACACTTTACAGTTGGTTTTGTGAGTGTAAGTCATTCTCTTTAAACTTTATTGAAGGTAGAAACGTGAATACCAATGTCGTAACTTTAGAGACGGTCCCTAAATTTGCGAATATCAAACGTTCAGCGTCAAACCAACTTTATGCAGTATCTGCTTTCTTGGAGCTTATATAGTATAA
Organism: Anabarilius grahami; assembly: GCA_003731715.1. NCBI lineage: Eukaryota > Metazoa > Chordata > Actinopteri > Cypriniformes > Xenocyprididae > Anabarilius > Anabarilius grahami. Next base: position 12,653 of record RJVU01042600.1, on the reverse strand, counting down.
CCTACATCACAAATGAGGTGCGAGTTTGGTCTTTTATATCACTGTACGAGTCCATTAAGCTGTGTTAAGCATTTTATATGACCTGATGGCAGGGGAATCCTATGACGTATGAGGGAAACCCTAGTATTACAACACAGTGCCATGATATAAAGTTAAGGAAACTAAACAACAGAGAGAAATATATGTCTACCTCAGATTTAACGTTTGATCTGTACACCAGCATTGGGCAATAACGTTATAATCTCATTCACTGTAGAGAAATCTGCTTATATAGCCTGCAGGGAAAGTAACCGTAAAGACACTGAATTAAACATAAATGCAGCTTTTGTGTCTTTATCAGCTTTTCTGCATTTATACTGGCCCTGATAATCATCACACATTCACTTACTGCTTGCTCCATTTCTGTAAATCCTTTTTTATGAATGAATGATGACTTACTAGCCATTGCTCTGGTCTTCGTAAACAGCCGCTAGCGGCACCTGCTGGTGAAGTCGACTAACAGCAGATGGAGATCATGCATCGGTACTCTACTGCTTTTCCTGCAGTTCCCGGATGTGAAATGTTGAATTTTCTGCCGAATTTGAACCAGCGAATTTGTAAAGATAAGTAAAATGGACTGAAAATTGCTAGTAGAATTTTATAGGTTGTATTTCTAAACAGAATGAATATTTTGGAAGTGAAATCTGAAAGGTGAATAAATTTAATTTTTAATAATTGAAATGTGTGTGAAATATTTTTAATTGAAATATTCACAGCTTAAATATAAGACCATGATAAATTTCAGCCCATAAAAATGCAAGCCTTAAAAATACAATGCATCTAAATGCAAGCACAGCTAATGCAATGCATATTTTTTTTTCCAATTAGTGCAATTCAACAAGCTTTTTATTTCAAAAACATTTGGCATTAATTTACTTCCATAGTCCACTCTTAACAGAAAACATGATTTTTGTGATCTCATACATGCATGTATTTTTGCACATCATATGAAGAAAACTTTGAATAGGCCTATATTTTAAATTACAGTACCGTTCCAAAGATTGGACACATTACTATTTATAATGTTTTTGAAAGAAGTCTCATGATCATCAAGCCAGCATTTATTTGATCAAAAATACAGAAAAAAAAACAGCAATACTGTGAAATATTATTACAATTTAAAATAATGTTTTTCTATTTTAATATACTTTTAAAAATAATGTATTTCTGTGATGCAAAGCGTTTAAACATTCATATTACCTCTATGGTATTTTATATATTATACATAGAGCCTAAATGTTAATGCATTAATGCATGTTTAATACATTAACACATTTTATTTCCGTATTTGTTATGTATTTCAGTCGATTTCACTCATCTCAGTATAGTTTGTGAATAGCCAATATGGCAATTTACTAATGTAAGTTGAGTAGTAAACGAAACCGCACGTAGATCTGCCCCATTAATTCACACTGAGACACACAAAACTTGCAGGATTCATATTTAAACAATCTTTTTGCGGTTTAATATTCACAGACACTATATCGCGATTAGAATAAAGAAAAATGTACAATTCACAATCATCGGCTTGATCTAGTTGATCCTCGAAATGAAAGTGAAACCAGTCATGCTCATGAGGCAGATCCTTTTAAAATTATTCCTCACCGCATCTCAAAATGATGAAAAAAAGTACATGAAACTGACTAAACTTGATGCGTTTTTCCGAGCTGATGTGTCACGGACTTTCGCTCTCTGTTGCATGTATCGCCTCAGAATTTGCGTCTGAATAGCGCTCGTGCTTCGTGAGCGTGGCCGAAATAGTGGATAATGAGCTGACTCGCCAACGTCTGATATGTCTCTTTTTTCATACCGATTACATAAACAGAGAATACTTGTTTTCGATTTGACTTACATGATTTAAAACCTGACATTTCAATGTTTCTTTAGACATATGTCTTATTTTTGTGTCATTAGTATCCACCAAGTTACAGTTCATTTTCTGAGGACTATCAGAATAGACTTCATTCAGAGAGAGACTGTGGCTCGCGCGTCATGTTAGTTTCCTTTATTTTGCAAAAAGCACAACATATTGTTTTTACTCTGAGTGTACACAAATAAAAGAAGACATTTTACTCTTAATTTTTAAAACACTTAATTGTATGTCCAAAATTGATGGAGTATTTTGAGTCTCTTTCACACTGATAAGAAAAAAAAGCAAGGTGGTATCGCCGACGCAACCGCCGACTCGAGGGGGTTAATGTGTAAAATAATTAGACTAAGTTTGTTATTTGCATGTCTCACCCATTTGAATTAAACTATCCTGATGCAATTTGTGGAGGCTACCCATGATCTTTGCTGATGTTGTCTTGAGAGAGAACCAGTTGGATTCAGAGGATCTTTAGTGAATGGAAAGACAAGGCCGCAGCCTGGCACATGCTTGGGGGTCTTCAGAAAATCTCTAGTTCAGCATCATCTTCACAAAAGAGTTTCTTAGTAAAAAAGATGCTGTGATCTTGTGATCAGTGATTTTTAAAGTGTGAAGATGTCACAGCCTTTGGAGGTGACTGAGCCAATAAGGAGTTGTTCCTTCGGAGGGAACTTTTTTACGACTCTTTGTCCTCGAGCAGGATATTAGCTTTAAGACATTGGATTGGGTGTTCAAGAGAAGAACCTTTAAGATTCTAAGGTGTCACAGAGTTAGCAACATTTAACATAAATTAACGAATAGGAAACAAAACTTTAAGTCCATAGATACCAAACATGTGACCTATGTGATCTTAGTTAACCATGGTATGCAATACTGAAACATTAATCCAAAAGAGTTTGAATTAATACATAGAAAATTATTATCTATGTCCCTATGATAAGAAAATCATAAAATGTGAAAATTGGTTACAGGTTTATAAATTTCTTAAGTGGTTATACATATAAAAGATATATGATTAAAAGGGTTTATTTGTCCTTCTCAACGAGAATTAAGTGAGAGTCTCTGCAAATTCCTTAAAGTCGTAAACAGTCTTATCAGTCTTCATGTATCCTGTAACAGACACCTGGTTCTGCCTTTGTGTTAGTTTTGGGGGGATGGGTTCACAGAACTTTATTGGGAGAGTGAGTTTTCTGGATTATTCATTAAATTTAATGAATAATTGTGTGTCTGATTGGTCCAGACGCTACATATTAAACTTGGTAACATCAGCCTAAAACACAGGCATAAAGGCCATTATACTGCCTGCCAGTAATGAACAATAGTGCCAGCTACTCAGAAAATATGTATCCCCTAAAAGGACTTTGTCACTTATGCATAACACACTGATTTTTTTGGTCTGAGTTAACAAAATGTGCAATAAAAATTACCAAAAACTTTAGAAAACACATTTGGATGTACAATGTTTTTTTTATATATTTAATTTTATTGAGTTTTATTTGTTTTTCCTAGTCTAAAATGAACTCACAATGGAGCCTTGACAGCATGTAACCTAGCATGCTAAATGTCTCCTTCACTTCCTTGTTGCCAAAAATTTTAAGCACATGGCCCATACTGTAGATTTTTTATTTTTTTTTTGCTGATGGTGATGTCATGTGATAATACTAAAATGCACATTGTTTTGGTTGAATATTGTTATTGGATTTTAAATACGATTTTCTCTGGTTCATTTATAAATGACATTATAACTGGTGTTACCACCAAGCTTGGTGAAAATGCTTGAGTAAACTAAGACTTTTTCCCACTTTTGTCTTTGATTAGTTGTATAACCTTGATTTATGTGGGTATCTGTTGATAGATCACTGTACAGTGTGTGATAGAATGAAGGTGTCAGGGGACTGTGCAGTTAGGACTATCATGCAAAACATTTAATATATAAGCTGTATTTTTTTTAAATGTTGGTAACACATTTGTTCAGTTTTATTTTAACTGTTTAATTCTGTAATGACTGACTTCTAAAAACTGATCAGAACCTTCATAACGTCTCGGTTATGTATATAACCTTAGTTCCCTGATAGGGAACGAGACGCTGCGTAATCGCTGTGGGAACGCCCCTGCGTGATGTCGTCATGAAGCACGTATGAAATCTGTCCAATCAGGAGACGGAACGTCATAGGCGGGTGACGTCACCGACCAGGAACTATAAAACCCGCCCGAAAACACTGTCATTCAGCTTCTCAAAGTCTGAAGCAAGTCGCTTATCGGGCAAGAAGGAAGTATGGCAAGGATACGCAGCGTCTCGTTCCCTATCAGGGAACTAAGGTTATATACATAACCGAGACGTTCCCTTTCAAGGGAACTCAACGCTGCGTAATCGCTGTGGGAACGCTATACCAACGCCGCCATAGTACCAAGTGACCGATCGTGTGAGGCCGATGCGCACAGTACACTGTAGCACTTGAGCTCCTGGAGTGGAGCCGAGGTCTAGTTCATAGAACTTAACAAAAGTGTGCGGTGAGGACCAGCCTGCCGCATCACAAATGTCATTAAGGGAAACCCCTGAAATAAATGCCTTGGAGGCAGCCATACTCCGGGTAGAATGAGCCCGGACAGCCAAAGGTGAAGGCTGTCCAACCGACTCATATGCAAGTGAGATAGCCTCAACCACCCACTTGCTCATCCTCTGCTTAGATGCTGGCAGACCTTTTCTTGGTGCGCCGAAGCAAACGAACAACTGTTCAGATTTTCTCCACGAAGAAGCTCTATGTACATAAGCATCTAATGCCCTCACTGGACATAGCAGATACAATCTTTCCTGGTCCGATGACGTAAATGGAGGAGGACCGAAGGCCTGTAGTACAATAGGCCTCACAGTATTAGTGAGAACCTTAGGAACATATCCCACTCTGGGATGCAGAAATGCCTTAACATTACCAGGCGCAAATTCCAGGCACGAAGGAGCAACCGACAGGGCTTGAATGTCACCAATTCTCTTAAGAGACGAGATAGCAAGAAGAAACACTGTTTTTAGTGTTAGAAATTTTTCTGCAACTTCTTCGATAGGTTCGAAGGGAGCCATAGAAAGGCCCTGAAGCACAGTGGCCAAATCCCATGCCGGAACTCTCGTGCGTACTGCAGGTCTCATCCTCAAAGTGCCACGAAGGAAACGAGTAATAAGCGGGTGTTTCCCCAAAGAAACCCCACTTAAAGGAGCGTGGTAAGCACCTAAGGCCGCCACGTACACCTTCAGCGTGGAGGGGGATAGCCCTGCAGAAAATCTCTCCTGTAGGAAGTCCAGCACCGCGCTAACCGGGCAGTTAACTGGATCCCACTGGTGATCTTCACACCAGGAAGTGAATAATCTCCACTTCAAGGCGTAGAGTTTCCTCGTGGATGGAGCTCTGGACTGGAGTATGGTCTCAACAACCTCAGTTGAGAGACCGGAATCTATGAGACGTGCCCCCTCAGAGGCCACGCCCACAAATTCCATAACTCCGGGCGGGGATGCAGTATTAGACCGCCCGCCTGTGATAGAAGGTCCTTCCTGACCGGAATCTCCATCGGAGAGCCGTCTAGGAGAGAGACCAGGTCCGAAAACCATATCCGAGTTGGCCAGAATGGGGCTACTAATAATAGACGGGCCCCGTCCCGGCGAACCCTGTCCAGAACTCCCGGGAGCAGAGCGATAGGGGGAAATGCGTACAGCGGTAGCATCGGCCACGGCTGTACCATAGCGTCCAGCCCAAAAGGTGCTGGGTGAGTCATGGAGAACCACAGTGGACAGTGAGTCGTCCCTCGAGACGCAAACAGATCCACCCTGGCTTCGCCGTAGTTCTCCCAAAGGAGCTTCACCACATCCGGGTGAAGTCTCCATTCCCCGGGCCTCGGCCCCTGCCTCGACAGGATGTCTGCTCCCACATTTTGGTACCCAGGGATGTAAACTGCTCTGAGGGATAGCAGTTTCCCCTGGGACCACAGGAGGATCTGATTCGCCAGCTTGTAAAGTGGGCGTGATCTCAGACCCCCCTGTCGGTTTATATACGAGACTACTGATGTGTTGTCTGATCGAACTAACACATGTTTGTCCCTTAGATCTGGGAGGAAGTATCTCAGTGCTAGAAATACCGCCATCATTTCCAGACAGTTTATGTGCCATGTGAGACGATGGTCCTGCCACAGACCCCATGTTGAGCGACCACTCATGATCGCTCCCCAACCCGTGAGGGATGCATCCGTCGTTAGCGTGACGCGACGACTGGGAGCTCCCAGCACAGGTCCCTGGGATAGGAACCAAGGTTGCTTCCATATGGCCAGAGCACGTAAGCAGCGCCGCGTGACTCTGATCATACGAAATGGATTCCCCCTCGGTGAGAACCCCTTGGTTTTGAGCCACCACTGTAAGGGTCTCATGTTCAGCAAGCCCCGAGGTATAACGTTGGATGCTGCTGCCATCAGACCCAACAGTTTTTGAAACTGTTTTACAATGAGTGACTGGCCTAGCTTTATGTCCGAGACTGTATTGAGGATTGATGTTATTTGAGCCGGAGATAAACGGGCTCTCATAATCACCGAGTCCCATATCACGCCCAGATAAGTGATTCTCTGTACTGGAGAAAGAACACTTTTCTTCGCGTTTAGTCTCAACCCCAACTTTTCCATATGAGCGAGAACAACACCTCGATGTTGAACCGCCATCTGCTCTGATTGAGCGAGAATCAACCAATCGTCGATGTAATTCAGAATGCGGATGCCCTGCATACGCAAGGGCGTTAGAACCGCATCTATGCATTTTGTAAAAGTACGGGGTGACAGCGCTAGACCGAAGGGAAGAACCCGATATTGGTATGCTTCGCCCCCGAAAGCAAACCTCAGGAATTCTCTGTGATGCGGGAGGATTGACACATGGAAATACGCGTCCTTCAGATCTATCGTCACAAACCAGTCCTCGGATCTGATTTGTAACACGACATGCTTTATAGTAAGCATTTTGAACTTGAGCTTTGCTACTGTTCGATTCAGTTGTCGTAGATCTAAAATCGGCCGTAATCCCCCGTCTTTCTTTGGCACAATGAAATAACGGCTGTAAAAACCCGACTCCTTGCTGGGAGGAGGAACCCTTTCTATTGCTCCTTTTTGCAAGAGTGTCTGAACTTCCTGTGCCAACACCAGAGCCTGCTCGGGATCTACCACCGTGGTCAGAATCCCATTGAATCGGGGTGGGCTTGTTCGAAACTGAATTGCATACCCCTTTTCTATAGTTCGCAGGACCCATTGAGATACTTTTGACAGATTTTTCCACTCTGACAAAAAATCTACTAAGGGAACCAGCCTCTCGAGGCTGGCCTCTGGTGGAACATGAGCACCCAGCACAGTGCCCTGTAACGGCGGACCGGCAGGGAACAACTGATCTGGATGACTCATATTTAGAGACAGCGCGCCACCCTCGGGTGACACGTGGAGAAGCACTGCGCCCCGGCATAGCGGCGGGGTTGGCAGAGCGCCCCCCTGAGGGCACCGAAGACACACAGGCACCGTATAATGAGGTGAATGCTGTATGACCTCGGTGGGGATCGCCCTCAGAATCCTGACGGTTCTTCTGGCGTCAGGATTTCTTCGAAGCCCTCTTAGCGGCAATGACAGCCCTCAGATCCGTCTTGCCCTTCGAGGACTTTGGCTGAGCGCGCTGACCCGGTTCCCAACTCCTCGGAGGGGGACCCCGGGTAGCAACTCTCTGCCTTTGGTGTTGTCTGTGTTGCGAGGAGCTTGTACTCGGTCCCTGCTGCCCTCGCCCGGCAGCAGGGGGAATTTGGGCCCGTCGAGGGAGAAACTGCTGCAGGGCTGCAGACTGTTTCTTCACCTCTTGGAACCTGTCGGTGACGGAAGAAATAGCATCACCAAACAGGTTGGAAGGATTTAGTGGGGCATCTAGGAGAAACGCCTTATCCTTGTCCTTAATCTCGGTGAGGTTAAGCCACAAGTGCCGCTCCGTAGCCACCAAGGAAGACATCAAACGACCGACAGACTTAGCTGTCTCCTTAGTGGCACGGAGGGCGAGATCGGCAGTAAGGCGTAACTCCTGAATCAGATCAGCCCCAACCTCATCACTTTCCCCCAAATCCTTCAGCAGATCAGCCTGATATGCTTGCAAGATGGACATCGTATGCAAGCATGCCGCAGCCTGACCTGCTGCCGAGTACGCTTTGCCCACTAGCGCTGAAGTGGTCTTGAAGCGGCTTAGTGGGCAACGTCGGGGCTTTAAGGGACGATGCCGCCTACGGGGAGAGATGGCTCGCAAGCGTCTCATCCGCTCTTGGCATCGCCCCATACCCGTGTTTTCTCATTCCTGCCACATTGCTATATATGGAGGTTTGAGGTGTGTAAACATGGGTAGATACCGGCTTCTTCCAGGATCTCGACACCTCAGTGTGGAGATCTGGAAAGAAGGGTAATGCCCGACGTGGAGGCTGAGCAGACCAAGATGGCAGAAAGCGTTCATCCAGCTTACTTCTCACGGTCTGCTCTTGCTTTTCGGCTGGCCAGTCGATGTTTAACTTAGCGACAGCACGAGAAAGCACCTCCATAAGCTCCTCGCTGGCGGGAGACTGAAGTGGCGGATCTTCAAACTCCCCCGTGGCCATGCTAACAACATCTAGCTCCTCAGAACTAGACGCCATTAACGTGACCGTATCTACCGGAGCGGAAGAAACCGCAACGCGTGCTTCCTGCCTCCGGATAGATACACTTGCAGATGCAACAGGTGAGGGCAGAGATAAGGCTGGGCCCGTCTCTAACCCCTCTGTTACATCCATCTGCGAACCCCAAGACATAAGGCGCCGCCCTGCCTCAGCAGAAGCGGGACCCGAGCCTCGAGGAACGCCAGCCGAGCCACCCTCCTCGAAGAGGGCTCGGCGGGAGCACAGCGTACGCAGTGGCAGCTGGTCACAATGCACACAAGCAGCCCCCTCGAGAGCAAACAACACACATTTCATGTGTGTCCCCGTCCGGGATAAAACTCGGACAAGGGTGCACACACTTCCTGTAAAGTTGTTCACTCGCCATTTCACAAAATCAATAGATAGACAACAATAAATAGACAGACAGTATCACACGAAGTGCTTGCTGAAGACACAGAAGCTGAATGACAGTGTTTTCGGGCGGGTTTTATAGTTCCTGGTCGGTGACGTCACCCGCCTATGACGTTCCGTCTCCTGATTGGACAGATTTCACACGTGCTTCATGACGACATCACGCAGGGGCGTTCCCACAGCGATTACGCAGCGTTGAGTTCCCTTGAAAGGGAACTGATATTAACATGCACACAAACTGCTGAATGTATTAATTACACAAAGGGCAAGTATATATTTTCTTTTAAAAGACACTGAATATGTTCTATACAAAAATCAATCACAATTAAAAGGTTTAATCCATTGCCAGCCCTAATCTAACATGTATTGCTTTCTTACAGAGGAACTATCAGTCTGGACAGAGGAAGAATGCAGGAATTTTGAACAAGGATTAAAGGCTTACGGAAAAGACTTTCATTTTATCCAGGCCAACAAGGTAGTGCTCATTTTATGGCATTCATAATATCAAGTTTAATCCAATCAGTATATCACTTCATTTTCACTTGATGAATGTCAATCCATATTGGCCACCTCACATTCCCATATTGACATTTCATTATTGCTTATAAATGTAATTACTGGAGAAAAAAAAGTGGGGCTTTTAAATGTTTCTAGCAGTTATCTCTGCTATATAAGTATATGGAATACTAGATGTGGCAATTCAAACCTTATTTAGTGTTTAGCAAACCTTATCCAATTTCAGGTCAGAACTCGGTCCGTCGGAGATTGCGTGGCTTTTTATTACATGTGGAAGAAATCGGAGCGGTATGATTTCTTTGCGCAACAAACTAGGCTTGGAAAAAGGAAATACAACCTTCACCCAGGAGTAACGTAAGTATACATTTTGCCTAGTCTTGATGGACTAACAAAAGTTAGATCTTTTATGAACATTTTAGTAGATTTATACAATAGGCCTGCACGACAGTGGTTAAACTGATATGATTATTTTGCTCAAAACTAACATCAAATAAACTCATTTGTTCTCTTTAGCTTTTAACACATGCTAATGTTCTTTGTAATGTTTTATGATTGTCATGCTCCTGTATAGCACTTTGGTCAGTGTTGGGGCTGTTTTAAATGTGCTTTATGAACAAAGAATTAGAACCAGAAAACTTGAATAACATTATAAGTGAACTTCAAGGAAAATATTTAAATAATGAAAAAGTCAAAAAATGCCATGACCCCTTTAAAGGGTTACTTCACCAAAAATGAAATTTATGTCATTACTCACCCTCATGTCGTTCCATACCCGTAAGATCTTTATTCATCTTCGGAACACAAATGAAGATATTTTGATGAAATCCGAGTTTTTTTTTATCCTCTATAGCAGTGGTTCCCAAACCTGTCCTGAAGGCCCCCCAGCCCTGCACATTTTGTATGTCTCCCTCATCTATCACACCTGATTCAACTCATGAGCTCATTAGTAGAGACTGCAAGACCTGAAATGGGTATGTCAGAAATAGGGAGACATACAAAATGTGCAGGGCTGGGGGTCCTCCAGGACAGGTTTCGGAACCACTGCTCTATAGAACGCAACGAAATTACCACATTCAAGGTCCAGAAAAGTAGTAAAAACATCGTTAAAATAGTCAACGTGACTACAGTGGTAGCAATGAGAATACTTTTTGTGTGCAAAAAACAAAACAAAAATAACGACTTTATTCAACATATCCGTCTCTCCACTGTCATTCTCCTATGCTATTTATGCTGCAGCGCTTCCAGGTTCTACCTCATAACGCCGGCTCAGTATTGGTATTTATATGGCTAAAAAGTAAGATTCTGATTGCAATTGATTGCTGAATGCAATGCAAAACAATGATGATTGAGAGATGTACAAATAAACATTCTTCAAACGCCTGTATGTTTTATTATATATACTCACATTTAACTTGATTTGTCTAAAAAATTATGTATAGATAATCAGTTAAACCCAAGTTGCTTTAGTGCAGTAAATTTTCATCTTGAAAAACTACTAACAATATAAAAGCTATTCTTACATCTATTTGATTAAAAAATCAGTAAAGATTACATCTCAGAAAGACGTGTACCACGACCTGAAGGCTTTTTTTTTTACTTGCTAAAAAAATACAAACCATCAATCAAACAATAGAAGGCATGTAGTAAATTGTGTACAATGGGTTTTTCAACAAAATTGTAATGAACTGCTCTGAGACATGAATGGTTGAGGATCCAAACGCAGTATTTATTCAGGGGGTAATCCAAACACAGGCAATAGGTCAAAACACAGGCAGTCCAAACAAACAAACAAACACAAAACAAGACAGGGTACATGGGCAAAGAGTAGTCCAGAACACGAGGCAGAAAAACCAAGACACGGGAACAACAAGATACAACGGCTTAGAAGTGCAGTACAAACAGTCATGCAAAACTTAGCAATGATAGACAGAGTGGAGCAGGCTTATATAGGCTAAGCTAGTGGGCTAATGAGACACAGCTGAATGTTATCATGGCCGATTAGTCTGGGCAGTGGATTATGGGAAATTAAGTCCTTGATGGTGTGGCAAAAGTCCAGGGTGGAGTGCCCTCTGGTGGAAATTACAGGCACTCTCACTGGTGATTGTGACAAAAATGTTGTTGATGATTTAGATGTCTTAAATTTACGTATCAAATATGATACAGTAGGCCTTATATGGATATAGAAGTATATAGTCTGTTGGACGGTGTTTATAATACCGTATTTCAGAGAGGCTTGGTTAACAATAAATGCTGCTTCTCACAAGCTCCATCTCTGCATGCACTGTGATATTAACACTCTGAGGTCTAAAGGTCACGCCGGCGATACCACCGTGGTTTTTTTCTTACCAGTGTGAAAGAGACTCAAAATACTCTGTCGATGTTGCACATACAATTAAGAGTTATACACCATTTTAATCTGTGGAATATCTTCTTTTATTTGTGTACACTCAGAGTAAAAACAAAATGTTGTGCTTTTTGTAAAATAAAGAAAACTAACATGATGCGTGATCTGTCGTCTACCTCTGAACGAACTCCAATCTGATTGTTCTCAGAAAATGAACTGTAACTTAGTGAATACTAATCACAAAAAAATTACACTTATGTCAAAAGAAACGTTGAGATGTCAGGTTTTAAATCGTGTAAGTCAAATCGAAAACAAACATTTTCTGTTTATGTAATCTGTATAAAAAGAGAGCCATGTCAGAAGTCTGTGATTCAGCTCATTATCCACTAATGCGGCCACGCCCACGGAGCCAGCGCTATTCAGACGCAAATTCAGTCAATACATGCATACATCGTTTCAATCGTGTATTTATTGTCTTCATAAGTGTTTTGAATAGCCATATTTAGCGATCTCTGGCCTCTGTTAGTTCCTTGATTGTCACATGATATGCCTCTTCTTTTACTGAGCCATTTGTGGACAAAAGGGGCAGAGCGCCCTCCAGCTGCAAGTATGAATTGAAAACACAGTACAACACAGTATCCAGCGCTCACAGTGATGACAATAAATACTGAATACATATTACTCCTTTGTATAGAAAATTTATATAAACATATGAGAATCCATCAATATTTCTCCAAATGTGCATGCTTTTAAGCATATGTAGCGTCTGCAATCGATCAGAATTTAGCGGGCGCACCATGAACTG
>RJVU01042599.1:284422-334978 GCA_003731715.1 Anabarilius grahami | reverse complement strand
ATAACGATAATAATAATAATAATTATTATTATTTATTATAGTGTCAAAAAGTAAAAATCAATAAAAATACTGTATGTTCTGCATGGTTATTGAACACTTAAACCAACAAAAAAATTATTTAAAAAATAATAATAACTTGTTATTATTATTACTGTTAAAAAGTAAAACAAAAAAGTAAAACTGCATGGACAGAACAGATTTTGACACTGTAATAAAAAGTTACTATTATTATTATTACTTTATTATTTTTTTTATGATGTTTTNTTTTTTTATGTTGTTTGAGTGTTCAGAGAACATGCAGAACATATTTCTTTTCTATTAAATTTTCTTTTGACACTATAATAATTACAGTTATTATTATTATTTTAATTTTATGCATTTTTAATGTTGGTTTAAGAGTTCAATAACCATACAGGACAGATTTTTAAAGTTATTATTATTATTATTATAAATGTTCCAAAAATATGCAAAACAGACATTTTTGCCCTTTTTGACTTTATATAACTAACAATTATTATCATTATTGTATTTTATGATTTGATTCTAATCATGCAAAATGGATTTTTATTTGTTTCTTTTTACCGCAATAGTAAATAATAATTACTTATAACACTAATAATATTTATTATTAAACACCTAAACCAAAATAAAAATCATAAGAATTATTATTATTATAGGCTAACTGTTATTATTGTATAGTGTAAACAAACACAAATAAATCTTTTCAAACAGTCAGAAGGCTCTGTGATGAATCTCACCCAGTGGATTGTCCTTCAGCACAATCTCCAGAGATTTCTTCTCCTCCACTCCTCTGAATCCCACCTTCTCATAATACGCCGAGCGGAAGTTTCTCTGAGGATCATCAGCCATGATCACTGACGAGAAGCTGGAACAGAACAACATCATGAAGACACTTTACTAGGGCTGGGTAAAAAATATCGATTTCTCGATTTGAATCGATTCTCATTTTTACGAACCGATATCGATTCTTAAATCCCAAGAATCGATTAGTCTAGTCTGTTTTCAGTTGATGAATGAGCAGAATATGTAGCGCCTCCCATCCAATAATCGCAATAATCTTTGGGCTTTGTTACTTTTGATATGAAGCAAAGTCTCAGATTTCCAATGACGTCCATCTTATTACGAGATTCAAAAAATAAACACCGTTTTGGCGCTGTTTAATGTGGCGTGACAGATCGCTGTAGCGCCTCAGTTAAAGAGAAGCATGTGATCATCCTCTCCTCCGCTTTAATACCAGTTACAGCGAAATAAACATGCATGAACATCTGAAGGTATGTTAAAATATACAGTACAACTTACTGAAATCCGTATCATGTCTCATGTAATCGCTCAATCAGTGTTTCAACCTCGGAAAGACGTCAATAAAACAGCTTGTAAACAATGTCACGTCACATTTACCTCAGAAAAACATATTCAGTGACCATAAACTCATTAGTCAGCTAGAAAAGTGCTCTAGAAAGCATTCTGATAAATATAGCTATGCACCGTTACATATTCATTATAATGTTCTTCAATATTTAATGCATGTTTGAATAAATCAGCCGCGATTTAAATTTTTATATTTAAAAAAAGAACGAATTGGAGTAGAAATATGATTATGTAATTCTAAACTTTATTTATAATAAAAACATAATTGAGTGTAATTTAAGTGTTTGCATATAAATACGTTAATTTAACCTTCAATATTATTATAGTAGTGTAGTTTACAGCATTAGTTTTTTTGTCATGTACTGAAACTGAAATACTACATCCAAAATAATCGATATCGAATCGAATCGAAAGCATGTGAATGGTGAAAATTGTGTCAATACCCAGCCCTACACTTTACCATATTAATCACAGTTTGTACAAAGACTATACAGTATTAGATCAGATTATTGTCATGGTACAGAATGACCATATTCATATTATACCATGGTATTTTTATGGTACCCAAGAAGTACCTTTTCTTTCCTTTAAAGAATAGCATGGCTCATGTCCAGAACAATATAGTAATACTATAGTATTTTTGTTAGTGTATAACTGCTACAATAAATATAAAGTAGATTAACATTTCCTTAAAATTCAAGGTACACCAGTTAATTAACTACAGTAAAGCCATGGTAAATTGACTTAAGACATATCTCCTATGTTCCTCAAAGAAAAACAATGCGTTGAATGTTTAAAAATCACAGTTTATTCACCTTCTGACCGCAGAAGTCACCAGGCCTCAGTTACAGCCGCGGGTTTTCCTCAGCGGAGAGCCGAGAAATGACCTCCAATCAATCGTCCGACTGCAACTCACATTTAAACGTCAGGTTCAGGGTTTTCATCTTCAGATCTTCACTGGTCTGCCTGTTAATGCGGTTATCTGCAGTCTTGTGCCCTCGGAAGTGATTCATGTCCTCGTGTTGTTGTACTTTCGCGTGTGTCCAGCAGGAGGCGCCGCTTTGGCCAGCGATTTGTCTACGAGTCCGCCATATTGGACCGGGCAAGACTTAGCTAAAACACATAAAAGACAAGGGACAAAAAAAGGGAGAAATAAGGGGATAAGTACCATACATTTATGGGGAAAAAATACTAAAATAAATAATTAAAGGGGAAAAAAAAAGAGTAAGCTGATTAAACTTGACCATCAGAGCCATCACAAAAGAATTGTTCATATAGCTTTAGGAATCGATCACATTTTGTACTAGTTAACCTAAAAGATTTAATTTTTCAATCAAAAAATGTGCGAGAGTAGGAAGTGAGCTCATAAATTTCTGTTTATGGATGAAAAATTTGGCAAGCAAAATAAAAAAATTGAAAATATATTCTTTAGATTTGTTAGAATCAGTGTAATAACAAATAATATCTTTCAAATGAAAAGATTGTGTATTAATGGGGGTATTATTTAAATGGGAGTATAAGTTAGACCAAAACTTTTGAACCAATTCACACGAATAGAATAAATGTATCAATGTTTCGTCTTCATGACCACAAAATGAGCAACATATTTGGATATTGTTGAATTAACCGGGTATATCTTATGCAGTATTTTAAAGTGGACTTCTTTAGTCTTTGGACCGGGCAAGACAAGAAGCACAATAACGTTTACATTTCTCAACCGATTTCAACGATGTATGATCTGTCTTGTCATAAGGGATTGTGAAAACTCACGCTTGTTGTGTTTATCTTTCTTGGTTAATAATTGTGGAGACATCCCTATAATATAATATAATGTCAGAGGTGGAAAGTATTTGAGTAAATGTAATTAGTTACTGTACTTAAGTATCTTTTTGTAGTATCAAAGATATTGGCAACTTTTACTCTCTACTTGACTACATTTATGAGCAAGTAAATGCACTTTTTACTCCAATACATTTGTGATTAATAATGCAATTACAAATTACATTTTGCATGGCACCTAACTTTTTCTGCAGCAGTTTTTTTCTGATATAAAGAAGCGATATCGCCATCTAAGGGCATTGAAGGCACTATATCTTGTGCATTATGCCTTTACTTCCCCAAAACTTGTCAACAAGGATACTTTACGTGAATGTGAGTGCATTAGGAGGTAATTTCTGATCGCAGGTGTTTGATTTATTAGATGAGGAAATGACTACAGCTGGTGATGAGGCTCAAACCAGCACATAATGTAGACTTTGATTATTTAATTTTACTTAACATTGTTTTATTCATCTGCTATACTGACAAGACCATTTTAAAGGTTTACTTATGGTCACTTGAACTTAACTGAGACTTGAGAGTTTGTAGACATTTAAAGGTGCTAAAGAGGATGTTTTGTTTTATACATTTTTGCAATATTACTTGAAACTGTCTTTACTAACTGATAAAAGACTATTTATTAGGTGCACTGAAAGGAATATTATTAATATACATCATCTGTGCACGAGGTAGGGCCTTAAAAACATCAGCCAATCGTTAACGCGATCATCACGTAAACGATTGGCCCTCTGGCTTGTCAATCACTGCCATGACGTTCCTTGTGAGAGACGCGCGGCTGCGCACTCCAGTAACTTTCCACACTCCACAGACGCCGCATGCAATGTTTTTGTCAGGAGACAGGAGTAACAACTGCAGATTATGAGTTACCTGCGGTGAGTCCGACATAATGAATCCACTATAACACTCAGTGGTAAACAAACACTCGTGTTTCAATACTCCTGCATGAGTTTTGGGAGGCGTTCCCTCGAACTGAGCTGTGAAGGAGGGGGTTGTTCTTATGCATGCGCTCATTTCAAAAACTCACTAACAGTCTTTGGTTTCTCAGTCGACGAAAAGATCCTCTGTATCACCTTTAAAAGGTTGTTGTGTCGACCTTGATTTATTGCAATATTGAGGTGTTCAGTTTGATTTTGATTTTAGAAAATAAACTTGATTTCTCATCTTATGAATCAATTGTTTCTTATTTTCTCTGACATGTCTGAGCCTACATTCAGCATGAGTAAAATACTTAAGTTCTGTTAAAATCAGATACTTTCAGACTTTTACTCAAGTCATATTGGAATTAGTTACTTGTAACTTGTAGTGGAGTAATTTCCGATGCAATGTATCTGTACTTTCACTCAAGTATGGTTTTTAGGTACTCTTTACAACTCTGTTTAATGTACATGAAATATGCATTAAGTGGCTTTTTCTGTCTTCAACACCACCATATCTTTTTCTCTTGCGCCTCCAGGTCTTAACCTACTGAAAAGCAAAATGTCGCTTTAATAACGGAAGATCAAAATTTACCATAACTGACTAATCAAGAGAGGAATTACAAAAAAAGATGTAAGGGTTTTGCCATAATATCCACAGTGTGAAGTTTTGTATTGTCATTTGTGTTTGTGAATATTGTACATTTTCTTTTGAAGTGTCTCAAACGTACGGGAAATAAATGGGTTGCATGTGCTCTTGATATAGAAATGATTTCCTTTCACCCTTGAGCTTTGTTGAAAACCCTATCGCACTCGTGGTGTTCCCGGCCTGCAAAGAATTGCTTATAAATCTCTCGTTATGCAACATTATATAAATATTGGATTCAATCTTTTTGTCAGATTGCTTTCTTTAAATTAGGACAGGTTTTGTGTTTATTTTTGGAACTGATCGATCGTAGGCATTATTTATCTGAGCTTATGTACCTCAGTGAAAATAGTGTTTTTTGTGGATAATTTATAACAGTAGTCTTTAAACAGGAAATTTGTTTTGAAATGGTTTTATTTTGTTTTTATTTATTTATAAATGGCACAGTCACACTTGTGGTGTTCCCGCCCGCATGTATATATGTGAACATGAACATGAACTAATTGTCTCACTGATTTTTGACTCCCCCATTCATTTTCAATGGCTGGTCATTTTTGACCAATTTAAGCTCAGATCAATGAGGCCTACAATCAATCAGTTTCAAAAATAAATACAAGAGTCATTCCATGAAACCGGTACGATTCGAGTCCCTCTGACCTTTTTCAGTGTAATTTATCTATTGGGTCACCAAAATATATTTTTAAAAGCTTTTTGTATTAATTGAAAAGTCTCCTTTAATAATGTTTAAAAACATGACATACATTTTATCTTCATATTAGAAATTATTTAGTTTTTTTTCAGTTGACACCACCTATTTTGTCACGTCCCTCAAGGCCTTCTATGAAAGTGTACTTGGGATATGAATAATAAAATGATAAAAAAGTCCATTCATTTTGCCATTCCCATAAATATCCATCTGTGCTTTTTTGCTGGTAATGATTTTCCATGATTATTCATTAAAATCACATTATTTAGCTCCGTACCTCAGTAACCCTCAACCCCGTTACACAAACCATAATGAACTGATACTTATGTGACATCATCAATAGGAAGTGACATCATAGAAGTCTTCTGTAAACACTGTGAGCAAGTTACCACCTTCTTTAATAATTATAACTAAATTATGTTGTGAAATTGTGTTTGTCGAGCTTAACGACTCAACCCCGTTACATCAATTAAAGATAGAAAACTATTACTTGTGAAAATTATCTTTGTTATTTCTACATTATTCATGATTTCTTAATATCATGCATGCCATTTATTCACTAGATTTAGAGCAGTGGCCAAAAAATCTCAACCCCGTCACACCTACATTTTTATTACTATTTTTTTTAAGTTTATGAAAAAGTAATTTAAAGTTAGTTGAACTCTGTCTGAAATGATCAGATCAATCATAAGAATACTGATTTTAGTTCAAATTCTGAAGTTAAGCCTTTCATCAGAAATTATGAGGTTTCTGTCACAAAAAGTGCCCATTTCAGGCTTTAGTAGCAAAAGTGTGAGATTTTATGTATTGGAAAATGTTGATTTTATCACAAATTCATTTTATAATAATATTCAGAGAGCTCCCATAGTGTCCATAAATTAAAATAATGACCAATAATAATAGGGATTTGATGCCTGAGATGGGAAAATATGTTGTTCAGAAAAGTAATACATTTTGGTAAAAAATCTAAAAATGTGTAAGTTCAAATCGTACCGTTTTCGTGGAATGACTCACAAAACCTGTCCTAATTGAAAGAAACAAGCTGACAAAAAGATTGAATCCAATATTTAGTGATAATGTAGCATAATAAGCAATTTTTTTGTAGGCTGGTCATTTTTGACCGGGAACACCACAAGTGTTACAATGGGGGAAAAAAACACAAAAAAATTACAAAAATTATTAAAAAAAATTTGGGAAGTGGGTAAGTAAATTCTGTAGATTTTAGTCCAATGTGATAACATTTTCGGGTACGGGAAAAACCTCTTCGACCCGAGCACAACATGAGGGTTAAATGACAAATTGCAAAAGTCTACAATCAGTATAATATGGTCTGTATTTTATTTTTTGTTAATATATTGGAGTTTTTCCTGGCCATTCCACAGAATACACTCCAAAAACAAATGTTTTGGCTCAAAATTAATACACCAATCTTTTTGAGTTATTACAACTTCTAATGAAAGTATGTTCAAGTGAATTTTCTCTAACTGACAAAATATTTAGTGGTCAAAACAATTAAAAATAGGTTACCGACCCACCACCAGCATTACAACTAATATTTTTTTAAACTTATTTTCCTTAACACGTTCTCTACATTCCTTCATTCGACCCCACAGTTGAGAAGTTAAATCATACAATTCTAATATAACTATGATTACTAAATAAACATGATTTCCTAAATGTTGTCTTTTTTCACATCCAGCTGAAAGGAAAGTATTTTCCCTTCACTGTAAAAATACGCTCTATCTACTCAATAAACAGATTACACGCAATATCATTAATTAAATGAAACATATAAGAATTGAGTTAGAATTAATCAAATTAAGCCCTTAAAAGTCAACCATTTAAAATGTGTAAAATTAGCAAACAACATTACAAAAACCACAGACTGACATAAAAAGCAAAGTGTTGAAGTGCCAAACTAAATGAAACACTGATCACCATAACGGTGATTCAATAAAATGTTAATTCTTGTGTTTCTCTTTCCTTCAGTGATTCTGCTTGCTATCATCAGGTGTCTTCAATGTTCGCAAAATAGTTTATCTTTGGCGTCTGTCTGTTATTCAGATTTTTTTGTTTCAATTGGACTTGTTTAAAGGAATTCATCTGATTAATTCTAACTCAATTCTATTTAATTAATAATATTGCTTGCAATCCATTGCCATAATTTTATGGAGTAGATATAGCGTATTACTTTTTACAGTGTACTCTCTCTCTTTCTCATTTTGTCATTGTATGAGCTGCACTGTTGAACATTTCCAGTGTCAATGCAAATGTAGATGATTCAGTGCTCGAGTGACAATCCCTGAACTCTGCAGAGAAAAGAGAATACATTTAGAGCACAATCAGACAAATGCTTTGCAAATATGAAACATGTTTTATTAGTCTTTACTTACAGTATCTGATGTTGAAGGCAACAGGTCCTTTGATATTGAAGCCGAGGTAGAAAGACACCTTGCCTTGTTTGTACACACTGGCCGGTTTGTGAGGAGTGACTTGAATCTGTTTCCCATCTCTTATAGCAAACACTGTACGATCCTTCTTGACCTCCCCGCTGATACGCTGGAGACAACTGACTTCATCTCCTTCCAATAGGAGCTCCAAGGCTCCTACATCGACATTTTGATGTATTTTTGAGATGTGATCCAAACCACTCTCTTTCCTTAAGAAGAGGAGAGGCACCAGGTAGCGACCGCGAAGGTATTTCTGATACTTCTTCTCATATGACTCAGCCATATATTTGACACAGTCTTCAAGGTCTGGAGGGTTTGGGATTCTCGGCTGCGCTTTATCAAACCAAAAGAGCAGAAGGATCAAGAGGTAAAACTCCGGGCTTCTGCCTTGTTTTTTGCTCACCCAAAGTTTCTGTAAACTGTCCTGGAGCTCTTCTGCTCTTTCAGACGGCTCGTCACACAACCTCAGGATGATGTTGGCAAGAACGTAGAGAATGTTTTGGGTTTCATCATCAGATTGTGGATTTTTAAATGTTTGTTTAAGCACACTTACATCAGATTTTAGGAAATGAAGTAGTCCTCCGAAAGACTTCATTTTTTTCTCATTCAGGGTGGCTTCGTCAGTCTGCTTTTCCTTCTTAAAATATCGCTTGAAGCACTCTTCAGTGTCATTATGAAGGAGGTAAGGATCCTTTTTATTGACCTTTGGTCTTGAGAATGCCAGGTACCATTCAAAGAAATCATATCTATCCTCAACGTCACCTTTGAGACCACTGATGAATTTACTGATTTTTTGTTCAAGAGGATTTTTTGCCAAATCATAAACCCTCTTGCAAACCTGGAGAAATCCAAAGTAGCCCCTGCTATTGAAACTGTTGTTATCTTCTGACTCGTCTTCAGCTGCTTCTGCTTCCTCTTGAAATGCTTTAATGGCAGACTTCGCAATGTTCAAAACTGTTTCTGTGTCTGTCCATGGTTTTTTGGTCCGCAGGTGGCTTTTGTGAACTTGCCCCAGTGTGTCCCTAATATAAGAATTTTTTTTTTTATCTCTTTTAATGGCTATATCTGCCCAGCATTCGGCGTTAACAAATTTGTCTGGCTCTTTTACCTCAATGTAATACAAACGTGCAAGTGCTTGAGGATAAAAAGGGTCTTCGTTGAACAAATCTGAAGCCTGCTTCAACAAATCAATGCATTGCTTCTTTGTCCCATCCTTCAAGAGTTCAAGAATCAGTTTCGAAAACCTGTATTTTTCTGTGTCGAGCCGATCGGTTAACATTCTCTTGCAAATTTGCTTGTAATTTCCCTCCTTTCCTTTTACCATGCTCTTCAAGAAGTCAGAAGCGATGTTAGATCTTGTCAGATTGTGCTCAGTGAGCATATTTACACATGCATCAGCAATCATTGGATGCGCCATGCGTATGTAGTCGGTTTTTCCCTCTGAGAATACGACTATAAGATCCATGAAAGGCTTCATTGTCGTTTGCAGTGGGGCGTTTTCCTCATCGGAGGACCGGCCTGTTTTTGCAATGAATTCCTCGCATGAAAGCTTCGGCAAGTGCAAGCCTGGGACGTATGAATTTATCAAAGCCAAAAAACTCAGAAGTCTTGTGCTTTTGGACTTTGGATTATTTTTAACGTGTTCTACCATTTCTGCTGTGATCACTTTCTCTGCGTCCTCTTTCTTGAAACCTCCCTGCATTATGTTAAAGGCATGAAAGTTCTGTGACTTTTCCTTGTATTTCTCTTCCAGCTCCTGCCTTTTCTGATCAAACCTCGTTTTCTCAGTCGGAGAGAGCATCATTGTAATTTCCACATTATTTTTTGCTGGAAAGTTTGCAGTTCTGCAGTTTAAAATGATCACAGCTGGAGTGTCTGTTTTGATGTCCCTCGTCTGTATTTCGTCAATCAGGTTTTTCCAGAGAGTATTCTTGATTGGCTGATCATTGTTTGTGTTTTCCTTTGTGTCTAGTAACAGCAGCACAGTTTTCTGGTCATGTTTTGCATGTTGTTCTTTAGATAGCAGAAAAAGGTCCACCACTTGTTTCGGCAGCTTTTTAGCATCTAAATCAGAGTCGATAACTCTGGCACATCTGAGGTCTTCGCGAAAATGCCAAAGCACCTGCATGGCGAGGGTTGACCCTCCACTGCCAGGCTCGTATTGTAAAGAAACTTCGGTGATCAGACGGCTTTTCCCTCTTTTTCTCTCAATTAACCGAACTAATTTTTCAAAGCCATCCCTTTCTACAAATGGCGAGATCTCTGATGTGTTAAAATGCAGCCACTGCGCTGGGGCTCCTTTAAGAAAATCCGCTACTTCAGAGTCATTCGCCGAGTCTCCAGTCTCAAACATATCAGACCATACAACGTCGAGACATGACAGTGAATCTCTAAGGTTAGTTGGAATTGCTGTTGCATCCCTCTTTTCAGAGCTGGGATCGAATGAGGGTGTGGTGTACATTATCAGTCTAGAATGGAGATATTTGAAGACAAATAATTGCTGAGGGAGAACAAAAGAAACAGAAAGAGAGACAAAAATCACTTGACATGGTCTTAGATAAGGTTTAAAAATCATCGTTGCAGAGTAATTAACCATGAGCCGACATTTGAATTCAGTTTCTTTGTGTTTTTAGGTTTATTCAGCACTGCCACATTTATGTTTTCTACCCATTTTTTGTTGTTGTTTTTATGTTCTCTATATTAAAGGGTTAGTTCACCCAAAAATGAAAATAATATAATTAATTACTCACTCTGATGCCGTTCCACATCTTCGTTAATCTTCAGAACTCAAATTAAGGTATTTTTGTTGAAATCCGATGGCTTGAGGCCTGCATCGCCAGCAATGACATTTCCTCTCTCAAGATCCATTAATGTACTAAAAACATATTTAAATCAGTTCATGCGAGTACAGTGGTTCAATATTAATAATATAAAGCGACGAGAATATTTTTGGTGCGCCAAAAAAAACTAAATAACGTCTTACATAGTGATGGCCGATTTCAAAACACTGCTTCATGAAGCTTCGGAGCGTTATGAATCAGTGTGTCGAATCAGCGGTTCGGAGCGTCAAAGTCACGTGATTTCAGCAGTTTGGCGGTTTGACACTATATAAGTCACTATATCACTATATAAGTCATTATTTTATTTTTTTGGCGCATCAAAAATATTCTCGCCGCTTTATAATATTAATATTGAACCACTGTACTCACATGAACTGATTTATATATGTTTTTAGTACATTAATGGATCTTGAGAGAGGAAATGTCATTGCTGGCTATGCAGGCCTCAAGCCATCGGATTTCAACAAAAATATCTTAATTTGAGTTCTGAAGATTAACGAAGATGTGGAACGGCATCAGAGTGAGTAATTAATGACATTATTTTCATTTTTGGGTGAACTAACCCTTTAATAAGTAATTCTGAGTCAGGAACAGTAAACTCTCAAGTCTCTGCTTTCTAAAGGCACAGTTATACTTCACTTTCCACGTCCTGACATTTGAGCATGTGAGCCTTTCAAAGTAGCCTATAGCCTACTTCTTTGGTCGTGAGCACGGAAAGACACGTGTGGACAGCTATTTTCAGGTTTATAGAAAGACAATATATAGAAAGACACTGGTACTGTGCACTGGTGAATGGGAGAAAGTACAACGCACAATATGGCGGAATAAGTCCCGCCTTTTAGCCAATTAGTAAAGTCATCGCGTCACTGCAGCTGCCCTTAGAAGCTCCGGTTCCTATGAAACAGTCAAGCAAGACGCGCGCTTAGGACTGTGCATGTGCATTAACTTGAGCCAGCCTGAAAAATTAATTTTTTTGACATTGATTTGAGCGTTTAAAATTATGAGACATTTTTCACTAGTGATGTGACTTTGCTCACATCTGAGCATATTTGAACCCTTTCCAGCAGTGACTGAATGATTTTGAGATTCATCTTTTCACACTGAGGACAACTGAGGGACTCAAACACAACTATTGAAAAAAGGTTTAAACATTCACTGATGCTCCAGAAGGAAACACGATGCATTAAGAGTCGGGGGGTGAAAACTTTTGAACAGGATGAAGAGGTCCAAATTTTTCTTATTTCTCTTGAATATCATTGTTTTTCATTTAGTACTGCCCTTCGGAAGCAACAGAAGATACTTGCATGTTTCCCGGAAGACAAATTAAGTACAATTTACCTTGATCTTCAAATTACAAAAGTTTTCACCCCCCGACTCTTAATGCGTCGTGTTTCCTTCTGGAGCATCAGTGAATGTTTGAACCTTTTTCAATAGTTGTGTTCGAGTCCCTCAGTTGTCTTCAGTGTGAAAAGATGAATCTCAAAATCATTCAGTCACTGCTGGAAAGGGTTCAAATATGCAAAAATGCTTGAAAACTGAAGAATCTGCAGGAGCTGGAGGATTTTTCTGAAGAACAGAGTTCAGTTTAACTGCTCAGAACAAACAAGAGACTCATGAACAACATCACAAAACACACAAACAGTCGTGGATCATCAGGTAACAACACACAGTGTTGAGAATCAATGGTTCAAATACTTATGAATGGGGTTATTTTAATAAATTCAGCTACTTTTTTGTCTTGTAAACTAAATGTAAACATCTTTTATGTAAAATATCTTACTCAGGACGGTACTAAATAAAAAATAACATGCATTTTGTATTATCTCCCTTATTTTGTTAAAATTATTAACATTTTCACAGATTCTGCAAGTGGTTCACATACTTTTTCTTGCAACTGTATTCAGCAGCTGAATTTCAACTTCTGGCCGGTTAATTTAAAAGATACGGAGCCCCAGACATGACATACAGGGAAAAAATAGTAGGCTAAATCGTGCACTACTTAGGCTATTTCGTTCCTTCAATCGAGGGAGCAAAATAGTAAATTGTGACTCTGAATGGGATTAATTACCTTTTTTTTCTTTTTCTTTTTTTAATTATATGCTCAAACTGTCTCCTGCCTCCTTGCAATATTCCCTGACCAACTTTCAAAGCACAACTACACCCTTCCAAGTATTTGTTTCACAAAATGAATAACAAAATAACACAATTATAGCTATAATGTCAAAAACATTTAAAAATGACATTTATTTAACATTTAAAAAAATATTACCTATTAATACTATTTGAAACACCAGTAGTTAAATGATAAATGTACACTTATATAAGACAATGAAATGCATAAATTCTCTTACCGTTCCGCTAACAGTCAGATGTTGTGCAGTATTCAACAAGGCAGCACAAACCTTTTTATTTGCCAAGAAATGGTTGTGAAGTCCCACCCCCTACTGTCATACATTTTTGTCTTTCATTTCACAATACACAAAAAAATGAAGGTGTAACAGGTACAAATGCATTTTTGTGTATTGTGAAATGGAAGATTCAATTACAGAAACAATCTGAAAGTATTTGCGTCGTTTAGAAATATGTTGTCTGTTCAAGTGTACTGCTATTAAAAGCACAGAAATATATTTACAGGAAAAAGGTTGGGGAGAGTTTTCCATGAAGCAATATTCACAAAAATGTATTTAATTTCTCTGAAAATGAAAGTTAGGACACAATTACCTGCTTTGAGTGTGGTATAATATACATTATACACACTACATTGCCAAAGTATTGGGATACCCCTCAAAATCATTGAATTCAGGTGTTCCAATCACTTCCATGGTCACAGGTGTATAAATCAAGCACTAGGCATGCAGACTGCTTCTACAAACATTTGTGAAAGAATGGGTCGCTCTCAGGAGCTCAGTGACTTCAAGCGTGGTACCGTGATAGGTTTCCACCTGTGCAATAAGTCCATTCGTGAAATTTCCTCACTACTTATTATTCCACAGTCAACTGTTAGTGGTATCGTAACAAAGTGGAAGCAGTTGGGAACAACAGAAACTCAGCCATGAAGTGGTAGGCCACGTAAAATCACACGTAAAATTCATGGAATGGGTTTCCATGGCCGAGCAGCTGCATCCAAGCCTTACATCACCAAGTGCAATGCAAAGCGTCGGATGCAGTGGTGTAAAGCACGCCGCCACTGGACTCTAGAGCAGAGGAGATGTGTTCTCTGGAGTGACCAATCACGCTTCTCTGTCTGATGGACGAGTCTGGGTTTGGCGGTTGCCAGGAGAACGGTACTTGCCTGACTGCATTGTGCCAAGTGTAAAGTTTGGTGGAGGGGATTATGGTGTGGGGTTGTTTTTCAGGGGTTGGGCTTGAACCCTTAGTTCCAGTGAAAGGAACTCTTAATGCTTCAGCATACCAAGACATTTTGGACAATTTCATGCTCCCAACTTTGTGGGATGGCCCCTTCCTGTTCCAACATGACTGTGCACCAGTGCACAAAGCAAGGTCCATAAAGACATGGATGAGCGAGTTTGGTGTGGAGGAACTTGACTGGCCTGCACAGAGTCCTGACCTCAACGCGATAGAACACCTTTGGGATGAATTAGAGCGGAGACTGTGAGCCAGGCCTTCTCGCCAACATCAGTGCCTGACCTCACAAATGCGCTTTTAGATGAATGGTCAAAAATTCCCATAAACTCACTCCTAAACCTTGTGGAAAGCCTTCCCAGAAGAGTTGAGGCTGTTATAGCTGCAAAGGGTGGGCCAACTCCATATTAAACCCTACGGATTAAGAATGGGATGTCATTAAAGTTCATGTGCACATAAAGGCAGGCATCCCAAAACTTTTGGCAATATGGTGCATGTATATATATATATATATGTATAGGATATATACAGTGCACAGCATAAATGAGCACACCCCCTCTGAACAAATACAAAAGATGTATTTTCTTTATGATCACTAATAATAACTAAAATGTATTCATTTTAATAATAAAATGTATTAATACATAATAAAAACTGAGAAATATATGTTATTAATAGCCATAAAATAAGTAAATTAGCCAATTTTGTTTAAATTAAGGATTGCAGAAATGAGTACACCCTAGATTTAATTCAACAAATGTATAATATTCTAGCACTTAGTTTGCCCTCCATAATTTTGAATATACTGCTC
Source organism: Anabarilius grahami (assembly GCA_003731715.1). Taxonomy (NCBI): domain Eukaryota; kingdom Metazoa; phylum Chordata; class Actinopteri; order Cypriniformes; family Xenocyprididae; genus Anabarilius; species Anabarilius grahami. Next base: position 320,020 of record RJVU01042599.1, on the reverse strand, counting down.
TGAAGTTGTCTCTGAATTGTCACATCTGTCCTGTTTAACTCCTGGATGATGAGCTCCTTAAATGCCCTGATCTTTAATGGGGAGTGTTGCTCAACTCGTCTCTACAGAATCCCCCACAGGCGCTCAAGAGTGTTAAGATTGAGTGCAATACATGTCCACAGAAGGTTTTTCAACTTGGGAGAATGCATATCCTCATTGTCATGTTGAAAAAATGCCCAACAATGCAGGGAATGAAGAAACATCTTCTGTTTCAAGTTTGTGTATTAAATTACACAGTGGTGTGTGAATTCATGACAGCATTGATAAAGCACAACTCCCTCACACCTTCAGCTCTCATACATCCCTATATAAGAGCTTTACTACCACTAAACTTTACTGTGGGAATCAGGCACTTCTCACTGTACTCCTCCTCTAGCAACACCAGAACATTTTGGATGCTGTTAGATCCAAAAATGATTGATTTGGTCTCATGAGAACGGAGTATTGATTCCCAAAATCTATATTTTGTAAATATGGGCTTTGGAAATGGCTAACTGACTTTATTGTGCTTTGGCTACAGTAGGAAGTTCCAGTGAGAACAACAACCATGCATGTAATTTCTGCAGGCTGCATCTTACTCTGTGAGATAAACAGTCACTCTTTTCAGAGCTTTTGCTGGCTCTGAGACACTCACTTGGTATTTTTCCTGCTCTTTGTCTAGCAAAAATCCCTCATCCCTAAATGAAAGCTTAAAATGAAGGCCTGATTATTTCAGGGGCCTTGTCACAAGTCCATTGTTTTTGAATTTCTGTGTTACTTTTGCTACGTTTTCACACTTAAAACAATGATTTGGTAATCCTCTTGCTCCACTGTCCTCTTTTGTGCTAAGAAATAATTCTCCTGACAGTTCTCTCCCAAGTGCTTCCATTGTTGTCAGCATAAAGTCTGAGAATGATTCAGTGGGCTATATAACACTTTTAATTGTCAAGAAATGACTTCTCTTTAAATGTTTCGGTTCAACATACTTACCTGTTGATCAAACATTGCCTTAAACTTACACCAGAACATTTTTATTTTGTTTTATTTAGTAACTTTTAGGAGGGTGTACTCATTTTTGCTACACAACATTTTATCACCTTGATAAGAAAATCTTATTTTCCTGAATAATTTTGACATGCTTCTTTGGTAATTGATTAAGCAGATTTGCTGGAACATTATATCTCTAAAGAACAACATGTCTTCAAAGTAATTGAGTAATTGCTGACTGTCTGAAGGATGATGTGCAGGCAATGCCACACAGCAACTTGTTCCCTTCTCAGACGTTCCCTTGAGATGCTGCGTCAGTTGCTCTACTTGAGTGAACATCTGTATTCACTGATAATGTATTTACTATTGTGCCTAAAGTATAATTAGACATCTGGAAAATTAACAATTTATCTTTTTGTATTGTATACAATCATTGTTACCATTGTCATTCTTATGGGTCATAATGGTAGTACAGATTTTGGTTAATATATGATTAAATGACAACATTTACAAATTTGCATTCTGCTTAAGCATTGCCTGTCAAATGATAATTTGTCTTTGTATACATTTGTCCCTTAAATGTTTTTTGTTTTGTTTTTTTGTTTATTTAAATTATAATTATTTTCTCATTGTTGTCATTTCATTTGTTCTGTGAAAAAGCAAAAAACACTAAAATAAATGTGTTCAACTGTGGTAAGTTGGAATCAATCAGCAAAGAGTCGTGGTATCTTCTGTTATGCTTTTTGCACTTTGGAAATTATTCATGTCTGTTCAAAACTATAAGGGCAACTGTTTACTGTTTTTCCTGTAAAATGAAAGTTAAACACACCTTGATTCTAAGAAGTTACACCTGTAACTCTAAAAATACAATCAAGCTCTCAAATTAAACCAGAAAGCTGAAATATTCTGATTGTGGTTTAAATGATTTCACTGTATAGGAATGACAGTTTTACTTTCATTTCTTTGGAAATGAAAGTTCTGTTTCACTAAACATGAGTAGCATTTGGTTGCAAAAAATAAATTAAATACACACTGCACATACAATATAAATGTAACGGGGGTAATACTGGGTAGCAAGAGGAAACAAGGAGCTAGATGCAGCAATTTATTAAATTAAATTATACATTTTCAATTTGAAAGTTTGGACGTAAACATTGTGAGGCCAGGCCTGGATTAGAATTGTTTTGAGCTTGGAAAAACTTTGCTTTAACTCCTAAATATAACATCTCATACATAAAAGCACACCGTGGTAATAATTCTTCCTTCAAGCCATATATTTTATGAGGTCTTTCTTTATTTGAGCAATAAATTTGTAAGAAAAGAAGTCAGACACTGTAAGTTATTAACTTCACTGTGTAATTCAAGCTAGTACAGTGAAGGAAAAGTGAAGGCACTGAAACTTTCCAGAAGATAAAAAAATACAGCATTTCAACAGTATTAGTGTAAAATCAAAAACAGAAAAGACATCTTTACCCATCCAGTGTTATAAACAACTTTCATATCTTTTTAATAAAATTCAGAAGTAGATAAACACCCAGAATGTGAGTAAACAGACAAAATTAAAAAAAAGTGTATATTTCTGGATTAACAGATTTAAGAAACTTTAAATGCTATTGGTTTTTCAAACGTGCATAAGGTTGTAAAAAAAAAATGCTGATTTGTTTAGAACACCATCCACATTTCCAAGGATTATTAAAAAGTTAAAAATTTTCTTGTGATGTTATCTTAAAATACTTTGATGCATGATTGTGTTATATAACATTGCACAGTACATAATGTTTGTTTAGGAGAGTGATCTGCTGCTGAAAGATGTTCTGCTGTAGCTAAAGCTGCTGTATCTGGAAGATGAAGAAGGGGATAAACTGTAGTCTACGCTGCCCCTACGGGATCCGCTTCGAGAGCCGCTCCGAGAGCCTGAGGCAGATCCTGGATTGGAGAGGTTGTAGGGGCTGCTGATTCCGCGTGATGAAACCGTGGCGGCGGGAAGCATGCGGACACCCGTGTTCTCCTCATTCATGCAAGCTTCCATAGCCTCCTTGTAGGATATCCTTAGCTTGGTCTTGGGGCAGGTCAGGGTCTTGGGGTGGTGACGTGTATCCTGGAGCCTCTGAGCCGCTCTCATATCCAGCCAGCCTAGCTGCAAAGCCTCCTCAAGCGAACGTCTGCTCCCAAGCTCTGGGTCGAACAGCCCGCCGGTTAAATACTGGAATTCAAGGAAGCGCTGGCCAGCCTCATATGGAAGCCACTTCTCCTTAACGGCCTCAGCGGCTGACATTTTACGCTTGGTTTTCACATCTTCAAAACCAATGTAGGCTTTCTGGGCAGGTTTTATCCTGTTAGCCATTTCATCATCCAGGATACCGAGGCGGGATGCTTCCTGGATAGACATGCGACGACCATTTTCAGGGTTCACAATCCCACCGGTGCAAGCTTGTGCCTCCAGGAGTCGTTGTGCTGTGATGGAATCGAGGATTCCTCGCTTCAGAGCGTCACACACGCTGATCTTCTCCAGCTTCTCCGTGTCAAAAATTGCTCCGACTGGATTCTGTTCCTCAATTGTTTCTACTAATGGAGTCAGTTTGATTGACATGCTGGAAATATGCTTGGAGTTTGCAGAGGATGGATCTTGCTGAGTGGAGATGTTCTCGACTGTTTTAACAGTTTCAGTTTTAATTTTCTGACTTTGCATGGTCTTCTGGGATGAGAATGATGATGAGGAGGAGCTGAGGGTCTTTGCCTTGTTGGTGATAATATCTGCAAGCTCAGTAAGGGTGACACTTCCTGAACGATATTTATCAAGGATATCTTGGCTAATCACACCCTTCGCAAGCAGGCCTTTCAAGTCGTACTGAATGCCTGTTTGCATGTCCATTATAGCTGTAGTGGTTGAGCCATCGGCAGCAGTGATGACCGTTTCTTCCCACTCGCACTCTTGCCGAGACAATTCCAGAAAGGTCTCGTAGTCTATGAGTTTCTTTTCATAGGCTTCACGCACCGTCATTTCTTTATTACTCTCTGGATCAACTATCAGTACCCGTCTCTTCCTCGTGGAGTTCTTTTGCTGCATCTTTTTCTTATCATGAAGAGGTAGAAGCACTAGCCCCGTCTTCTTATCTGCGATGCAGCGGCTCTTTAGCTCCAAGTAGGTTAAATTGTCCTCTGTGTTTGGGTCAAAGAAACCCTTTGTGTCATCTCCTTCATCTTTCAGAATCTGGTTCATCTCTTCACCAAAGTAGCCTCTTTGGTACGCCACATCAACATCAATTCGATGACTGTGTTTAGGGTCAATGATGCCACCGCTAGCAATCTGAGCCTCAAGCAGGCGAATGCCATGACCTTTCTCTATGAGACCCCGTTCAATAGCTTCAAAAAGGGAAATCATCTTGTTGGTGCCTGGGTCTTTGTACCCAGTTACTGCTCTCTCGGCAGACAGAAGCTTGTCTTTGAACTCCACGCCCACTAGTCCTCTCTTACAGGCCTCCTCGACTGTGTAGTACTCATTGTTAATAGGATCAATCATGAAGCCTGAGGCGGCCTGGGCCTCCAGAAGCTCCAAGGTAGTGCCTGGTCGCAGAAGCCCATTCTTCATGGCCTGGTAAATAGGCAAGGTGCAGTCGTTGGCCTCGTCATAAATCCCAGCAATGCAAGTTGACCCTCGGAGATAAGCCCGAAGCCTGTGTTCAATGTCTTGGCTGGTAATCTTGCCCTCTCTCAGATGATCCACGTCCGAAGGTTCCAGCAATTTTGCATCCACCAGATCCGATACATTAACTTCGCTACGCAATCCCTGTACGGTCATGGGTTTCTCTGGAGCCGGAAGCAGGAGCAAGCCGGTGCTGAGGTCAGCCTTGCATCGCTTCTTGAGGGTAACGTAGCTAGCACGTAGACCAGAGTCTGGATCAATGTAGCAATCTGGTCTGGCGTTTAGAGCTTGATAAAGATCCTCATCAACAAGGTCACGGTCCATGGCCGTATCTTTGGAGAGGTAGACACTAAGGATAGGATCAAGGATGCCTCCCGCCGCCTCTTGTGCTTGCAGGAGACGCAGAGCTGTTTCCCGGTTGATTATTCCCTTTTTCATGGCTTGGCTAGCTGGCAGGAGTTTTGCAGTTTTGGGATCCCTGAACCCAACACAGGCAGCCTCTGCAGTCAACAGCTGCTGCTTGTCAGCTTCATCCACAAGTCCATTCAGACAAGCCTCCTCAACAGTCATCTTCACGTTAGCTCGGGGATCTATGATGTACCCTGTGGCAGCTTGAGCCTCCAGCAACATGTTTCCACTTTCATCTGAAATCAAGTTTTGATTCTTAGCCTCTGTAAAGGTCATCTTGCCTTTAGGTCCTGCTGCCAGCCCCGCAATTGCTCCTGTGCCTTTAAGATTGAGCCTGATGTCAACAGATACATCCTGAACAGTCCGCTGGCCCTTCATCAACTGTTCAAACGTGACCTTGTCAATCACACCACAGTCATGCAGCTGCTGTGACGTGACCTTCTTGCGGACACCTTCGAAGACCAGTGAGGAGGGATCGGTTTGGTCTGTCTGAGTGTATTTGGCAGCACCGTCTGGTTTCTGCTGCAGTCTCAGCAACTCCTTCTGCTGCGAGTCTCGAAGCGCCTGCATCTGTGCCCTCTCTCGTTCCAAGTTCTGCAATAGCAGCCTGTAGCGTTCTTCAGCATCCTTCAGTTGCGTCCTCAGCCTCTCCATCTCGGTCTTGACAGAGGTAAATTGGCTCTCCATACCAGAGCGATCTGAGATGTGCTGTCGAAGTTGCTCCTCGTGAGTCGCACATTTGCTCTTCCATTGGTTAAAATCCTTCTTGATCCTCTCATTATCCTCCTGCAGCTGCGATTTGAGACGCAGTTCCGACTCCAGTGAGAGTTTGATACGGGCTAGCTCGTCTTCCTGCCTTTTCAAGCGCATCATTTCCTGTTCCATTGTTGTCATTTTCTTGAGGAGGCCATCCCGTTCTTGGTGCAGATTGCTGCACTGAGATTGGGATGTCTGGATCACGGAGGAAGTCTGCAACAAAAAGGCAAAAGATAAAATGAGTGTTCTATCATTTAAAATATATTTCACAGTATTCAAGTTGATATTTCTGTAAATGATTTTTCAGATATGACAAAGATTTGTTGCATTCATTGTCAATTACAAAACAGAACTGATTGGTTTGCAAGGTAATTGCACTATTCCACTGCGTGGTATGACTCAGCTCGCTTTACTTTTTGGCTCGGCTTGCTTTTCCACTGCAGTTTAGTACCGCTTCAAAGTGGGTGGGATTATACACTTAACGTTTTAGTTGTGCAACCTCTACTGCTGTTTGGTTTGGTGTCTTGTGTCGCAAATCAAATGACGCTGGTAGTGACGATTCTCTCTGACCAATCAGTGATTTGCAGTGTTTACACATCACATTTTAGTATCGGTATGGCTCGCTTGGAACCTCAACTGAGGTGGTACTATTTAAAGTGAGCCATACCGAGGCGAACCATGCAGTGGAAAAGCGCCAAAAGTGAGCTGTTCCGAGCCGTACCATACAGAGTAAAAGTGCCAAATGTACATGGCTTAGCTTCTAAAGGAGGGATTGCCAAACCTGCTCCTGGAGGGCTTCCTGACTGCAGACTTCAGTTCCAATTATGCTCCAAAACACCTACCTGTTATTTTCAAGCAATTCTGAACACCTTGATTAGCTGGTTGAGGTGTGTTTGATTAGGGTTGGAGCTAAAAACTGCAGGATGGTGATCCACCAGGAGCAGGGTTTGCCATCCCTCTTCTAAAGGATCAAAATCACAGAGGACGCCACAAAAGATAGAGGCTAAAGTGATGCATCTCAAATGTGGTTAAGACAAGACTGTAAAAATACATTTAGTGTCATCTGAATGTGGATGGATGCGATTGGATAACGCAAAAAAGCGTGCAGCATGGAAGCCGGCAAGGTAATTAAGATTCATGCAAATTAAGACATGCAAAAATGGTGCGTTAATCACCCACTAGCATCGTAAGCTTAAGTTGATCGTAGCTCCATTAGTGGCAATGGAGCTACGATCAACTTAGGCTTATGATGCTATTGGGAAACGCTACCCAGATTAGTGGGCCATATTTTGCATGTCAAGACTAGCCATTTAGAGAATGCAGCGTGTGAGAGAGAGATGCAAGCGGCTAGCTACATCTAAATCTACAAATTTTAAGGATAAAACTCGAGAACTCTAGTTTCTTGTTATCCTAGTACCTCTCTGGCTTGTTTTTGTACATTTTCTATCTCCAGTTGCAGTTTTTCTCTCTCTCGTGAGAGCTGCCGCATAAGCCTGTCATGCTCTGCACCGGCACGCTGACTGGACTCGAGCTGTTTCTGCAAAGCTGTGATTTGCTCAGTCATTTCCCGATCTCTGAGGTTTTTGCCTTTGAGCTGCTCCTCGTGTTCTATACGCACGGCGCGCAACTCCTCCTCCAGGCGGAGGCGATCTTTAGTAAGAGTTTCGGTGAGCCTCTGAAGACGCTCAGTTTCAGCAGTGCTTATGTTCAATGCAGTCTTCTCTTCCATGCTACGATGAAGGGCCTCGTAGCGCTGGTTGGAGTCTTTGACACGCCCCTGCTCCTGCGTCAGCTGCAGTTTCAGAGTGTTCATCTCAGCTTTCAGGGCAGCCAGGCTCTGAGAAGAAGCTTTGTGCTCCTTCAAGGTGCGGTCTAGGGCCTCCTGCAGCTGCTTGCATTCATTGTCCGTGTGTTTTGCCTCAAGATTGGTCTCTTCCTGGCTCTTACGCAAGGTGGTGATTGTAGTGGTGTACTCTCGCATGGCCTGGCTACTCTTTTCAAGTTGCGACTCTGATCTCCTGCGCTTGCTGGCCTCCTCTTCTGCCACTTGCCGCTGTTTCTCCAACTCACCTTCCAAGCGCTTCAGCTCCTCCTGGAGCTCTTGAATGCGGGTCTGTAGGCGTGCGATAGTCTGTTCAGACCGGCCCTTTTCAAGGGCATGGGCCTCCAGCTCCACCCGGATGAGGCTCAACTCACTGTGGGAAGAGCGAAGCTGCACCAACTCCACATCAGAGGCTTCGTTCTTTGTTTTGAGGTCGGTCAACTCCACCTGCAGTCGCCTTGTCTCAGTCTCTAAAGTTCTTTTCAGACGTCTCTCCTCATCAAGGCAGCGTGTGAGACGACTGATCTCACTACTCTTCTCCTGCAGTGTCCAACTAGAGCTCTCCTGTACCTCCTTTGTTTTGTTGTCTGCTTCACGCTTCTGACTAAGAATCAACTGGACTTGAGCTTCCAGCTCGTGCCGCTTTCGGCCTTCTTCCGTATTTACAGCACTAAGTCTCTGTACCTCCTCTTCCAAGTGTCTCCTCTGGACCTCCTCTTGGCTGAGGGAGAGACGAAGCCTTTGCAGCTGCTCCTTCGACTCCCTATATTCTCCCTCTAATCTTTCAATCTCCAACTGCATGGAGGCAGAATCACTTTCCTTCTGCTGCGAAAGCTTCTGCATGCTGGTCTGAGTAACGAGGATTTGAGACTCGAAGGTCTGTTTCACCTCTCGTATCTGTATGCTGTGCTCCTGCCTTACCTTTGCCAGCTCCGTCTGCGCCTCCTTGACGCGACGAGCCTCGTCTTCCAACTCCTTGCGCAGACGATCCAGTTCTCGGGTCCTTTCAGACACCGTCTTCTCCAGCTCCATCTTGGCCCAGCTGATCTGCTCGAGTTCTTTGAGTTTCTTGCGCATGGTTTCATCGTGTTCTTCCTGCAAAAACGTGTAACGCTCTTCCACGACCTTCTTCTTCCTCTCCATATCTTCCAACTGCTGTTTGAGGCGACGTACTTCATCCATAAGCTCTTGAAGATGGTTTTTAGAAGACTCCAGGCTGTCCTGTGTGGTCATGCACTTCAAAGTCTCAGTCCTTTTCACCTCTTCCAGAGACAGCAGGTGTGTCTGCGAGTCATTCAGCTCCTGCTGGTATTTAAGGAGAGCCTCCTGCAAAGAGGCATTCGTAGCAGTGTGATCCTTAATGGCATCTCTCAACTGCTGAAGTTCCTCCTCGAGCATCTCAATCCTGGTATTGCGCATCTGCAGAAAACACAGCATAAAACATTACACTTGACATTTAGTCAAAATGTCTGTTGACTTGAGTACTAAAACCATTTAAAAAACTGGAATTTGAAATCTTCTGACGTGTGTTCACAGAAGCAGGTTTAAGCTTAAGTAGGGCAACACGATTTGACAAGAAAAATCTGGATACAATTCTTTTCGATAGTCCACTTTAGACATTCTACTAACTATAAGTAACTTGGGAACTACATTGTGCAGCCCTAGGGTTAGGGTTGGAGAGTGCTGTGCCCAAACACTGGTGTCTTTATATACCTTCAGTTCTTCCATGTTCTTCTGGGAAGCCATAAGAAGTTTGTAGTAATCACTTGAACGGGTGAGCAATTCTAAGTAGTGAGCATTTAGAGAAGAGACCTAGGGGACAAAAACAAGTATGAAAAATATGAAATTATAATAAAACAACATTGCAATTGTGTTGGCTGGGAAAGTGTGTGTTTCTAGGTGTACCTCTTCTGAGATGGAGGAAGATGGAGACTGAAGCACAGTCCTCTTGATGGGGATGTTAAGCAAAGTCTCCAGTCCAGCACCGTAAGACGCTAACTCAAGCTCATAGTTCTACAGAGAGACAGTTCACACTAATATTTAATTATTAGCGTCAGATCTGGAATTCAATTACTGTGCTTAACGACAGACAAGATTTTAGTAGGGCTGCAAACTCAAAAGAAGCCTAAAACAATGTCTAGGAATTTGACTATTGTTTTATTTTTATATTTGTATAACACATTTCACATTGCTTCAAAGCAGCTTTACACAAAATTATAATGTTATAGTATCTTAATATTTGCCTTATAGTTGCATTGCCTTATAGCAGATTAGAGCTGGGCGATAATATAGTTTACATTTTGCAATGATGCAAACAATAAGTTAACAATAATTAAGGCAACACTTGCACTACAAAATCCAATAACAGCATGTTAAAGGAAACTGAGGATGAATACCTTGATGGCATTTATGCAGGCATTGGCGTCTTTCTGCACCGTCTCCAACACCTCTCTCTTTGCCTTTATATCAGAGTTTAATGCCTGCACACATTATGAAAGAGCACAAATGTTTAAATGTTTAATTAAAATTCAGTTAAATCAAACATTTCAACTCCATGAATAGGGCTGTGTGGATTCTGTTGAAAACCATAAAAAGTATTAAAGGTTAACTGAAATAAAAACACTTAAAATTTATTTTAATTTAGCTAGTTGCCAAAGCAACATTTCTCACAAATAGTTTAAATTTCACAATGTATTAAAATAACTAAAACTGAAATAAAAATTAATAAAAACTATTTGGGTCAAAAGTTAAGGATAATTAAGATTTTTTTAAATGTTTTTGAAAGAAGTCTCTTATGCTCACCAAAGCTGCATTTATTTGATTAAAAATACAGTAAAAATTGTGAAATATTTTTACAATTTAAAACGGCTGTATCTATGTGAATATATAGTAAAGTGTAATTTATTCCGGTGATCAAAGCTGAATTTTCAGCATCATTACTCCAGTCTTCAGTGTCACATGATCCTTCAGAAATCATTCTAATATGATGATCCAGAATATCAATCTGTTTTTCTGAAAGTCTGTATGGCCTTCAAAAATCTATCCATCCAAATTTCTAGCTTTTGAACAATTTCAAACTTAAAATCTTTTCAAACTACTTCAAACTTTGACTAAGCTTTCTCAAGCCAACATCAAAGTTTGTCAAACAACTTTACCATCTTGTCTTTTTTTGTTGTTGTTTGTTGTTAAATGACATTTTCATCTGTTATGGTGTGTGCATGAACACGTGAGCCGTGTGTCAAAAAGTTAGCTTTGCCTAATTACGTTGCTTATTCCAATCACTTATACTGTTTTTGATTTTTTTTAGATAAAGTTGTCCTTGATTGCCATTTTGACACAGTATTTTCTACATTTAGTCATATTTTATTATTTTCTTTAGATGTATTTGCCATGTTTTGATCCATTTTCCAGTTGTATTGCTCGATTCATTTTTATAACTTTATTATGTCATGAAAATTATGCTTATCATCTTTGGTTGACGTGGCAATAAAATCCTATCACATTATTTTGGAAGTTAATGATTTGGCCATTTTTTTATTGGAGTGGGCATGTTTTGAAGAGCTTTTGGGCTGGAAATCGTTGACCTGAGTATATCACAAAATTACTAAAACTAATATCATAATTATAATAGTATCTCAATTTTACTAAAATAACAATGACTTGCTTTAGTTTCTTTGGGTGATTGTTTTAGTTATTGGTCTACTCAAGTACATGTTTTCCAAGCTCACCTTCTGTTGGTTGAGCAGTTGGGTGTAAACTGTGATGTCATCGGTCTTGACGTACTGCTGAGTATCAATCTGCCGTTGAGTCTCGTCGATCCAACCGCTGAGATGAGAACTAGACTGCAGGTATCGCTGCAGCTGCGGCAGGTAAAAGTCCAGGTCATCCAACCTGAGAAAAAAAAATCATTAGATGAATCATATGAAATGTGCTATACAAATAAAATTGCCTTGCCAAATACCTCTTATATATCAAAAGATCAAGGCAATTTTGATATTTTGATTTCTCGTGTCATGACCCCTTTAAGGAAAGCGTATCTGACCTGCTGTTAATCTGTAAATGGATGCGTTTCCAGCGGTCTGACAGCTGGCTCACATGCTCTGCATACTGGGAGAGGTTGATGATACACCTGTACCGGCCCTGATCCGTCTGCTCATTACACTGCTGAACTTTATTTAGATCAGCCACCAGTGAATTCAGCAAATCCTGTTTCTGCTCCAAATCGCTGCGCATACTCTGCATTTGGAGAAAAAGTCCAGGTTAGAGGTCATGATGGAGAGCTAAGGGCTGCACACAAAGGATCTAAACACTCCTAAAACAACATAAATGTTTTGAGAAGAACAATGGGCTATATGCACGGATCGTTCTTTAGAACTTCCGCATTAATATAAGCCAGCTGGAAAACTTCCGGTGAGATGTCATGTGCTGGTGTGTTTAGCATCAGTAGTGTAATACTGAGTTTATAATCAGAATATAGTCACTTAAATAGTCAGGCATAGCATTAATTTAGTTATTCAAACGTAAGACGGCATAAAAAATAAACAAATGAAGACGTACTTCAGTGTTCCTTCTCGGCTAAATTCAATTCGACCATCAGTTTTCACACTTTTATGTGAAAAAAGGCTTCAAAAATTAAATATTTAGTGTGCACTTTAGTTAGATAAATTGAATAAAATGTGTGTTTTTATAAGTGTGCTGAAATCATTGATCTGACAGCTGCTGTGATTGTAAAGAGAGAGCGGCGCTCGCTTTCTGTCATTCATTCACAAGAAAAGTTATTGTTTTTCATGAGATTTTGTGAGTACTTCATACTTCACATTGACAAAATGTATTTTTAAATCTAGTTATTTTATATTTAATATTTAGTCAAAAACGAAGTGAAAAACGATTAGAAATATTCGCAAATAAATGCTACTCTGCCGCCACCTGCTGGTTAAAGTGGTAATTATTGTCTTTTTTATTTTTAAATAAGTGTTTTCTATCAAATGTTGAATTTCCTACATTTTTAAATGTTCGGTTTTACAATGGGGACAATCTCAGAAGGATAAAACAAGTAATGTTTGTGGTCATCACATTAAAAATAACATTTGAAGTGCTGCGGAAAAAAAATGCGTGTGTGTGTGTCTAATTACAGTTACAGCGTTTTTAAACGGTCCCAATAGCTTAATCTTTATTGCAATCAATAAAACTGGTTTATTGGCAAATTAGGAAAATGTGATAACTGCATTAAAATATGAATACAACATTAAAAAGTCAACCATTGATGGTTTTGTGTCGATGTACAGCGAATACAGAATGAACAGCTAACAGTTCACCGGAAATGCGCGAGCTGGCTTAACAACAACCAGGAAGTAACCGTGCATATAGTCCATTGCATAAGTTATCACAAATTGCTTTAGAGTTTTCACACTAAATTCATGCTTTATTTGTTTTTCATAACAGGGAACTATTGATACAATGAACAATATGTTTTAATATTACATATGCATGTACACCAGAATAAAGCACATTTGAGATGTATTGTATTGTATCATATAAATATCAATACGAGCTTCAGTAATAATTACCTGAAGCACTTTCTGGTATTTCTGGATCTCTTCGGGTTCGAGTGACGCCGTCTCTTTCTCTGTCAGTCGAGCTTCATAAACCTTCACCACATCTTCAGCTTTCAGTAGATCCTTCAGAAGGGACTTCACCAAACTCAACCTGAAACAGAAATAAAAACACTGAGGATGGCTATATTTTTAATATTAATATTTAATAGGTATATTTTATAGCTGATATTTTGTGATATGTCCCGTACAATCACATTTATAATGTGTTTGCTGTTGTATTTGGTTTTGAACTAAAGTGTTTTATAAAGTGAATCTGATTTCAGACATTTGATATGAATCGTCCGATCCGATCCAAATAAAAACAGAAAATAATCAAACGATATTTCATTTGTAAAGCATTTCATTCACTGGATTCTAAAAACTTAGATACAAAAATCACAAAAATAAGTGTGATAACTGTTCAAAAGCTTGCCGTCAGTAAGATTTGTCATTATTTTATTCATCGGGAACACATTAAATTGATCAAAAGTGACAGTAAAGACATTTATAATGTTACAAAAGATCAAATAAATGCTCTTCTTTTGCACTTATTATTCTGGTATTTTTAAATGTACTTTTTATTACTGGAAATACATCTGTCCTCTGGACATTTTAGAATTATTTATATACTATTTTGTTTATTAGTAATTTTTTATTATTTTTACAAATATTTCAAAATAGTTTTAATTCAGTTTTATTTCAGTTTCTTTATTTTATTTAATAAACTTTTATTTAATAACTTATCAAAGAACCCTGTAAAAAAAAAAAGTATCACTGTTTTCAACATTGATAACAATCATAAATGTTTCTTGAGCATCAAATCATCATATTAGAATGATTTCTGAAGGATCATGTGACACTGAAGACTGGAGTAATGATGCTGAAAATTCATCTTTGATCACAGGAATAAATTACACTTTACTGTATATTCACATAGAAAACAGCTGTTTTAAATTGTAATAATATTTCACAATTTTTACTGTATTTTTGATCAAATAAATGCAGCCTTGATGAACATGAGACTTACTGACCCCAAACTTGGATAATGGAAATGCAAATATCGTAGGTGTTTTGAAATAAGCAGCTGATGGTTCTTTTCATGTGGTTAAATGACTCTTTTCCATATATTCATTCCCTGTCTCATTCTGTCACTTTCGCTTTCCATTTTACCCATGTATGTGTGATTGTGTGTGTTTGTTTAGATTAGTTGTGTTGGTTAATTAGTTCATAAAACTTGTGTGAGTGTTTGATTCTGATTCTCTGCTTGCAGCAAAGTCAATTTAACAATTTTTGATCTTGTTACATGATCTTAGTAGTGCTATGCATTAAGAAAGTTATTTCCCTTTCCCTGGAAATTAACATCTCTTAGAATTAATAAATAATCAATACTGAGTGTTCGCTAGACAAACTGATTAATTGATCTTAATGCTACTTAAACTCTGATTAACTGATTCAAATATTCATAATCAAAGGGTTAGTTCACCCAAAAATGAAGTTTTTGTCATTAATTACTCTCCCTCATGTCGTTCCACACCCGTAAGACCTTCGTTCATCTTCAGAACACAAATTAAGATATTTTTGATGAAATCCGATGGCTCAGTGAGGGCTGCATTGACAGCAAGACAATTAACACTTTCAGATGCCCAGAAAGACATATTTAAATCAGTTCATGTGACTACAGTGGTTCAACCTTAATGTTATGAAGTGACGAGAATACATTTTGTGCACCAAAAAAATAAAATAACGTCTTTATTCAACAATATCTAGTGATGGGTGATTTCAAAACACTGCTTCATGAAGCTTCGAAGCTTTACGAATCTTTTGTTTCGAATCACTGGTTCAGAGCATGAATCAAACTGCCAAAGTCACGTGATTTCAGTAAATGAGGCTTTGTTACGTCATAAGTGTTTTGAAACTTCAGTAGTTCACATGACTTTAGCAGTTTGATACACACTCTGAACCACTGATTCGAAACAAAAGATTCGTAAAGCTTCATGAAGCAGTGTTTTGAAATCGCCCATCACTAGATATTGTTGAATAAAGTCGTTATTTAGTTTTTTTGGCGCACAAAAAGTATTATCATCGCTTTATAATATTAAGGTTTTAAATACATTTTTAGTAGCTTTCTGGGCATCTGAAAGTGTTAATTATTTAGTTAGAACAGAACGCAAAATCTTAATTTGTGTTCTGAAGATGAATGAAGGTCTTACGGGTGTGGAACGACATGAGGGTGAGTCATTAATGACAGAATTTTCATTTTTGGGTGAAATAACCCTTTAATTATAACAAGTTATGATTAATTATTAATATTTCCCCTTTGACCTAATTTGCTACAGTAGTGTGTCTTTTACATGAAATAAAAACCATGAAAGCAGATCATGTTGTACCTCTGGAGATGTGCAGTGCAGTAATAATCCAGGTTAACTAGTCTCTGGTTGATGATGTCCAGCTGAGCCCGCAGGTATCTGGCTTTATCAGTGTCTGTGGCGTCTTTGAGTTCAGCCTGAACGCTGTCTTGCAGTATCAGAATCTCTCCCTTCACAGTCTGTATGTCTTTCTGAAACACCTGAACACACCGCAGGTCCAAAACAGTGAATAAACAGATTCCTCGTCCCCTTCTGCACTCCTTATCTCTCCCACATCAGGGTTATATATTATCGTTAACCAACTACTAAAAGCATTTCTGTTAACTAAAATTAAGCTGAAATAAAATAAAATACAAATATTAGTTGAAAAACTTAGAATTAGAAACATTGCCTTGGCAATAAACTGAAATAAGTTGAAGTTTAAGCACTAAAATTATTAACTGGAAAAAAATAAACTAAAATTTAAATTAAAATAAATCAAACCTAATTAGCAGTATTTGTTTTGTTTTAGTTTTTTTAAAAAAGGTCAAAAGCACATAACGAAATGACTAAAAATTAAACTAAAATTAACATTAAAAATGAAAAAAATAAAAGCTAATTCAAAGTGTTAATATAAAAAAACTAAAATAACTCATATTAAAGGGATAGTTCAATCTAAAATGAAAATTAAGTTGCATTTTCATGTTAATTTCAGTTTCATTTTTAGTCAATTCAATATGTTCTTTTGCCATTTTATTCATCATTTTTTTTAATTGTTACTATTAAGGTTTAATTTCTTTTTATTTCATTTTTCGTTTTAGATTTTATTTATTTCCAGTTAATAATTTTAGTGTTTTAACTTCAAATGCCAAGGCAATATTTTTATTTTTATATTTTATTTCAGCTTTATTTCAATTAACACTTAAAACTTAGAGTTTTAGTTAATGATAATAACCCTGCTATATGTACGACTGTTCGTTATGGTTCGCAGATATGTCTGTTTGCTTCCCGTGTTTTGTATCCCTCAGTGAGCAATAATGAATTAAATGTATAAAAAGAGTCAATAAAAGAGCTGTGTGTGGTGTTGTGTGTTTGCGACGGTCACCTGTGTGCCGGTGATGTGGCGGCTGCACTCTTCAAGTGCGTCCTCTCCTAACGGGATGTACAGGAAGGTGACGAGGGAAGATTCGGCTCCGTCCAGCTTGAATCTGAGAGCGTTGAGCTCGTTCAGCAGTTTGACGCTCACCGCCGCAGCGAACTCGGATCCCTCTCCTCGAGCGGCTGCAGAAAACACGAAACATTCAGGACCTTAAAGCGCTTCATTGTGTGTCTGTTACAGCGGTGTTTGATTCTTGAACAAATCATTTTGTAGCCAGAAACCGGTTGAGATGGTTCATAGAACTGAATCAAACTTCAGTTAATTTGGGTTGATGATTCAAGACGCACATCTGAAGTCTCAATTTGCATACTAAATAGTATCCGAAATTAGAATTAGTGTCCCAAATCGTAGCATGTTGAAATGGGTATTCCAAAGATACCCTTTTTCCGGTTAGAATCCGAAGTGCAGATCTGTGCACACTCTATTGCCCACAACACACTGAGCGTTGAACGAGGATTTCATTAGAACTACAAAACACGTGTTAAAAACTACAAACATGGTGGATGTGCGAATCCGACGGTTAAAGGTGCTAAAGAGGATCTTTTCGTCGACTGATTTTTTTAAATGAGCGCATGCGTAAGAACAACCCCCTCCTTCACAGCTCTTTTCGAGGGAACGCCTCCCAAAACTCGTGCACGAGTATAGGAACACGAGTGTTTACCACCGGCATTCGCTGTGTTATTAAGCCGGGCACACATTTAACGACTAGCTAAAACATTCTGACTGTGCTCAACATACAGCGATTGTTTCCTGCTCCTGAAGCAGATTTATATACTTTCACATGGAATTTGAACACCGACTGTAATCGCGGACTGAACGCAACTGGCTCCGACTGGACGCGTTTGAGCGCGATCAGTCATAAGTATCAATTTACATTCATAATCGGCCTTACAATCGTTAATCGGCTTTAAGTCGCGCACACACTTAGTGGATTCATTATGTCGGACTCACCGCAGGTAACTCATAATCTGCAGTTGTTACTCCTGTCTCCTGACAAAAACATTGCATGCGGCGTCTGTGGAGTGTGGAAAGTTACTGGAGCGCGCAGCCGCGCGTCTCTCACAAGGAACGTCATGGCAGTGATTGACAAGCCAGAGGGCCAATCGTTTACGTGATGATCGCGTAAACGATTGGCTGATGTTTTTAAGGCCCTACCTCGTGCACAGATGATGTATATCAATAATATTCCTTTCAGTGCACCTAATAAATAGTCTTTTATCAGTTATTAAAGACAGTTTCAAGTAATATTGCAAAAATGTATAAAACAAAACATCCTATTTATTATAAGATATTTATTTAATGTTATCTACATTATATTTCATCTGCAACAACATTGTGAGCTTTTATAAAGATGCGTTTGGTCATTCTGAGCCCCTTCATTTTTGGGTCACACTTGGTACCTTCGCGTTCATAAGACTTGAAATGTAACTTCTTTTTTTTCTTCAGGAAAATCTATGTAATGTATTTTTGTTCAATAATATTTTTTGATTGTTATTTAGAATTTTTAGGGGATTTTATGATACTATGCAATATTTATAAACAATTTTATGAGCTATTTGTTCCATTAAAATTAATATAATTTTTTTTTTCAATAAATGCAATATTTCAGATTAAATACATATCCAAATCATGTCCGTGATTTTTTGTGTGTGTTCACAGCTAATGTGACAAAAGTCACCAAGTTTCATCCCAATCCGATGACACAAAAATAATAATAATAATTCATTTAATTTCCTATGTCGGTCATTTTTGACCGTGAAGGTACCAAGTGTTACTTTTTATTTTTTGACCCTTTAATACATCCAAATCACATCCATGATTTTTTTGTGTTTTCACATAGCTAATGTGACAAATGTCACCAAGTTTCATTCCATTCTGATGAAGCAAAAAAACGTAAAAATTCAAAACGTAATTTTTTTTGGGCAAGTTCTGACCGAAGAGGTCCAGAGCATAATGCAAACACATGAGGAGATTCTCCACAAGAAAGACCCACGAGCGGCAGATCAGCGTGATCAACATCAACCTGGAATATGACCATGATGTGTCTTCCTACATGGTTGTTTATGGCATGAAAAGCTATACACTTCATCAATTAGGGTTAGAAGAACTGTTGCCAAACATATAACATGCTAGAAACATAATAATCACTGCAATAATGATCCATTCATAGACTCTTAAGCATTTGCCTATTAAAATCCAAACAGTGACTTTTTTTGGCTGGGTATATCACATAAAAAAGCCCTAGTGTATTTGTCCTTGCGCTGAATCTGATGAACACTGACCGTACGTGGGCAGATCCACCACCAGTTTGCCGTAGTGCTGCTGGGCTCCTGCATACTGGGTCTCAATGTGCTTCTCGTCTTCTGCCCCGAACAGCTCTGAACCCTGACTGTGTTTCTTGAACTCCTGGAAGTGCATCTCCAAACTCTGGAAAATGCTGCGGGACTCTTCTGGACCCATTTTGGCCAGCTACACACAAACAAAGGCAAAGTGCATGCTGAAAATTCAGCTTTGATACTATATATTCACATAGAAAACAATTATTTTAAATTGCAATGATATTTCATAATTTTTACTGTACTTTGGATCAAATAAATGCAGCCTTGGTGAGCATTTGTGTGTAAAATGTATAAATAAATCAATTTTTTTTATTTTTAGGTAACACTTATTTTACGGTGTCCTTGTTACACATGTAACATGCAGTTACTATAGTAATTACTATAAATAGTGCATATCATATATATTATTTATATTTATGGGCTGTAGATTTTGGCCTGTACTAGTTACCATGTTGATGGTGAGTGAATTGATGCGGTTGATGTCCAGCAGACAGTACTGCCAGGAGATCATACTCTTGATGTTGATGTACAGCTGATTCCACAAGCCTAGAATGGCCTCATAATACTGGGAGTTCCTGCAGTTGAACACAATAAACACAGTCATATCTGCACGACACATTGATCATATACAATATGCAGAACACAAACTGACACGTGTGCAGAATGTCGTACTGAAATACTGCAGATTAATCACTGCGAACTGCATATTACTTTTTAAAAGTAAGTGTGCAATCAAGTGTGGAAAAACATGTTCATAGAGGAACTAAATGTCTTAAATCATGCATAAAAATGCAAAACATTTTATAGTTCAGATGAAGTTTATAGTTCATATATAAACACTGATGTCTACAGTAGAGATCAAAATAGAGCAAATCACCTTTTGAAAGTAATTTGACACTTCAAATAAAGATTGTATCATTACATCGTTACACCAGTAGGTGGCGACAAGTGACTGCTAAAACATTTTGTTGTCATTGAATCGTTCACTCAAGAGATTTGTTCAAAAACACTGATTCATCCAGTAATGAAACAAGTGAAGTCTTTATGAGTGAGTCATTGAATCATTCACTCAAGAGATTTGTTCAAAAACACTGATTCATCCAGTAATGAAACAAGTGAAGTCTTTATGAGTGAGTCATTGAATCGTTCACTCAAGAGATTTGTTCAAAAACACTGATTTATCCAGTAATGAAACAAGTGAAGTCTTTATGAGTAAGTCATTGAATCATTCACTCAAGAGATTCGTTCAAAAACACTGATTCATCCAGTAATGAAACAAGTGAAGTCTTTATGAGTGAGTCATTGAATCATTCACTCAAGAGATGTGTTCAAAAACACTGATTCATCCAGTAATGAAACAAGTGAAGTCTTTATGAGTGAGTCATTGAATAATTCACTCAAGAGATGTGTTCAAAAACACTGATTCATCCAGTAATGAAACAAGTGAAGTCTTTATGAGTGAGTCATTGAATCATTCACTCAAGAGATTTGTTCAAAAACTCTGATTCATTCAGTAATGAAACAAGTGAAGTCTTTATGAGTGAGTCATTGAATCATTCACTCAAACTAATTAAAAAACAAAATACTCAAACTAATTAAATCTTTCTAAATAGACTGCAACAATTACAATTTTGTCAGAACCTCTAGTAAATTATGTTATTTTATTAAGTTGTCTATTCAGAATAATGGGAGAATCGTGATCTCTATTTTGAACAAAAAAATCATGATTCTCAATTTATCCAGAATCGTGCAGTTGAGGTACTATAGTAATTATTAATAGCCTATATANTTGAATCATTCACTCAAGAGATGTGTTCAAAAACACTGATTCATCCAGTAATGAAACAAGTGAAGTCTTTATGAGTGAGTCATTGAATCATTCACTCAAACTAATTAAAAAACAAAATACTCAAACTAATTAAATCTTTCTAAATAGACTGCAACAATTACAATTTTGTCAGAACCTCTAGTAAATTATGTTATTTTATTAAGTTGTCTATTCAGAATAATGGGAGAATCGTGATCTCTATTTTGAACAAAAAAATCATGATTCTCAATTTATCCAGAATCGTGCAGTTGAGGTACTATAGTAATTATTAATAGCCTATATATCAATGACGATATGTGAATGAGACATTCTCACAAGTATATATATATATATACACACATACATATATATGCAGAATGTTGTTTGTGTCTTACTTGTTGGCCAGGTTGATGGCCAGTGGATTGGGTGGCGGCGCTAACAGACAGACCGAAGGCACCTGCATGTCCATCCCTCCAGGTCCCGTCACCAGCCATGTGGTTCGCTCCGAGTTGTCCTTCAGAATCCCTTCATCTCCCTTACGGATCGTCCTCTACAGACGCCACATGACAACAGACACACTATGACAAATGCTCAACCGTAACAGCTCTCCATTTCAGCCTGGGGCGACACTGTGCCTCAATGAAGAACTTACACAGAAATCTATTCTGTTTAGTGTTCAAAAGCTTGGAATCATTAAGATTTTTTTAGCATTATTATATTTTTGAAAGGAGTCTGTTTACCAAGGCTGCATTTATTTGATCAAAAATACAGTACAAATTGTGAAATATTATTCCAATGTAAAACAGCTGTTTTCTATGTGAATATACAGTAAAGTGTAATTTATTCCTGTGATCAAAGCTGAATTTTCAGCATCATTACTCCAGTCTTCAGTGTCACATGATCCTTCAGAAATCATTCTGATATGATGATTTGCTGCTCAAGAAACATTTATGATTTATGAACATTTATGAGCTGTTTTACATTGTAATAATATTTCACTATTTTTACTGTATTTTTGATCAAATAAATGCAGCCTTGCTGAGCAGACGAGACTTCTTTAATCTTAATGATTCCAAACTTTTTATTGGTAGTGTATATATATATATATATAATATTTAAATGTCACCTCGTCCTGTCTGAAGTCACACAGCGCCTGCACCAGTATATGTTGGCCGGTGATCTTCTCCTCTGGGTTTCTGGGTTTCAGTCTGATAATGTTCTTGGATTTGACCACCAGCTGCTGCACCATCTCTCTCTGCTCCATCAGACGCTCGCGCTCTCTCTGACACACACACACACACACACACACACACAGTTATAACCCTGCGTGACTCCAGCAGCGCTCAGACGCGTGGACACCTGAATGAAGCGTCACCTCCAGGCCCTGTAAGAGCTCCAGCAGGTTGTGCAGGGCGGTGGATTTATCGCAGGAGAAGTTCTTGCGGATGCTGTCATGTTCTTTCTGCAGTTTGCTGTTCATTTCAGTCGTCTCCTTGAAGAACTGCAGAAAAGAGTTGTGCGGAGGCATTTTAGTATCTCTGTTATTTAGGTGGTATTTAGAAACTTTTAGCTTTTTTTATTAAATTAGTTTTAATTTCATATTTTCTGTTCAGTTAAAGCTTCAGATTTGTTGTGCTATTGTCATTTTTATTAGGTTTTGTCATGTTTATTAGGTTTCTATACAGTTCTTATTCATTTTTATTTCAGTATTTGCTTTAGTAATTTTAGTACTTCAAATTAAACTAAATAAAAAAAAGTTGCCTTTTTAATTAGATTATTTATATTTTGATATATTTTCATTTCATTTACTATCTTTAGTTTAAATTAAATTTTATTTTCAATTACATTTTTGTCAAAGCTTTAGTTTTGTTGTGTTATTGTCGTTTTTATTAGGTTGTTTTTTGTTGATATGTCTATATAGTTTATCAATTTTATATTTCAGTTTTAGTTTTAGTAATTTTAGTATTTCAAGGTAAACTAAATAAAAATAAAAAATGTTTATTGAAAACTACCTGAAAGTTTTTTATTAAAAATTTTCTGTTTGAATGTAATTTTTCTTAAATTTTTAGTTTTGTTGTTTTTTGACATTCTTATTAGTTTTTTTTTAAAATATGTATATCTATTTTTTTATTAATTTTTATTTCAGTTTTAGTTATTTTAGTGCTTCAAATTAAACTAAATAAAAATTAGAAATGTTGCTTTGGCAATTAAATTAAATAAGTTAATATTTTGAATTTCTTTCATATTTTTTGATTCATTGTAATTTTTCTTAAAATTTTCTGTTTGAATGTAATTTTTCTTACATTTTTAGTTTTGTTGTGTTTTGAGATTTTTAATAGTTTTTTAAAATATATTTTTGTATTAATATTTCAGTTTTAGTTATTTTAGCACTTCAAATTAAACTAAATATAAATGAGAAATGTTGCTTTGGCAATTAAATTAAATAAGTTAATATTTTGAATTTTTATTCAGATTTTTTGATTCATTGTAATTTTTCTTAAATTTTTAGTTTTGTTGTGTTTTGACATTTTAAATAGTTTTTTAAAAATATGTCTATATATTTTTGTATTAATATTTATTTCAGTTTTAGTTATTTTAGCACTTCAAATTAAACTTAATAAAAATGAGAAATGTTGCTTTGGCAATTAAATAAATAAAATAAGTTGAATGTTTTTATTAATATTTTGAATTTGTTTTTTTATTTTCATAGTTTCTGTTTCAATGTAATTTTTAGTTTTGTTGTGTTTTGACTTTTGACATTTTTATTAGTTTTTTTTTATATGTCAATATATTTTTTTGTTTTTTTGTTTTCAAATTAAACTAAATAAAACTGATTATAAATGAAATAGAAATGTTACCTTGGCAGATAGGTGAAATAAAAAAAATCTTAAGTTTTTTAATATTTTATTTCATTTTAATTCAGATAACATTTATTTTAAGTAACAAAATTTTTTTAGTTTTTTAATGTTTTTAGTTTGTGTAGTTTTACTCTCAGTTCATCATGGTAACACTGGCAGTTACGCATAAGATTCCAGTACAAATGCCTGAGAAAAGCTTCATCCGTCCATCTCACCTGGCTGTATCGTGCGTTTTCCTTCAGGTGGACGTTGATGCATTTGGTGATCTGCAGCAGCCAGCTCCACTGCGTCTGCAGCGTCTCCATGTAGGCCTGTGAGAAACACATCAGACTGAGCGAGAAACACCACAGGACGGGTCAAAACACGACACACACCATCAGACACACACTCACCCGGATCTTATCAGACGCGGGGTGATTGTTCTTCAGCACACCGTCCACCTTCGCTTTCAGGACGTTCAGATCGATTTCCTTTTGCTCCAGTTCACTCATGAGTTTCTGAAACAGAGAACGGCTGTCAACACGACTGAAAATAATATTTCCAAATACCAAATAAACAAACACCAGATGTTTAGATCAACCGTCCACAAGAGGGCGCAACACAAACACAAACCAATCAGCACCTTCTGTTCATTGCAAAGAACAAACCTGCTGTTAAGGAAGTGCATTTATTTTTAAACTAAACTGCACAAAACAAAATAAAAAAATCTAAAGGTTTAAACAAGGCCAGTTCCAGTGTTCATTTTCACACTGTTTTTAGTCATAGTTTTTATTCTTTACACGAAAAATGTCCTATAAATTTACTTAAAATCTTATTTTTTCATTTTAGTCAATTTTATAATTTAACTTTATACGTATTTCTTTTTGCTAAAAAAGCATCGAATACTATTTTGTTTTATTTCATCATTTTTATTTTATTTTTTCTATTTCATTGAATACTATTTTATTTAATAATTTTTTATTTTATTTATTCTATTTCATCGAATACTATTTTATTTTATTTCATCATTTTCATTTTCATTTATTCTATTTCATCGAATATTTTTTTTTTCTAAAACAGCATTGAATACCAGTCAGTGTAATTTTAGTATCACTGAGATAATATTATATTTTTTATTAATATTTTTAATCAATTTTTATTTAATTGTTTTTTCATTTTAATTTTAGTTAAAGTTTTAGTAATTTGGATGTGCATTTGTCATTTTTAATAGATTTTGTTTTGTTTTTTTTAAATTTCTATATAGTTTTATTAATTATTATTTCAGTTTTAGTTTTAGATATTTTAGTACATCAAGTTAAACTAAATGAAAGTGAGAACTGTTGCCTTGGCAACGAGCTGAAATAAAATGTTTACATTTTTTTATATTTTATTTCAGTTAATATTTATTTTATTTCAAGTAGTAAAGCCATTTTA
This sequence comes from Anabarilius grahami, assembly GCA_003731715.1. Taxonomy (NCBI): domain Eukaryota; kingdom Metazoa; phylum Chordata; class Actinopteri; order Cypriniformes; family Xenocyprididae; genus Anabarilius; species Anabarilius grahami. The sequence goes on along the minus strand of RJVU01042599.1, from coordinate 294,871 downwards.
GTTTCAGTTTTAATTTTAGTTAACTATAATAACTCTTGATACGAATCAATGACATTGCAAATGCAAAATTAAACAAAATATTCACACATTTTATACATTATTTTAAACATGCATCAACATGTATCAATAAAACATATATTAAAAAATTTATATTTTGCATCAAAATGAAATTGTTTAAAAAAAATATCTGCCAGAATGGTGAGAAAAATAATCTTGTTTTCCCTCTGAATTAAGATTATTTTTGTGACTCCACTGCCAGATATTTTTCTCACTTGATACATTTTTCAGAAAACAAGACTTATATTAAGTCGTTTTGCTTCTCAAGCAAATGTATATTGATTTAAGAATGTATTTTTTGCATTACTGTAAACACACTTTATACACACCGAGGAACTTCAGTAATAATCAACCGTAATGAACTTACCGAGAAGCTCTCCTGTTTTTCCAAGATGTACGTGTCTATGTTTTTATCGCCCCAGTCGAACACCAGCTCCTCCTCCTCTCGGTCGTTCACCCACATGATCTGACGGGAAATCTCCTGGATGATGTTGTGCAGGTCCTGCAGCTGAACGCTCCGCTGGTACGAGGTTTTCTGAAGATCAAGACATGATGCTCTAATAACTTCCTCACACATGTAATATACAGCTGTGTTTGGCTGCCAGCACAAGTTCCTGAACGTCTCACCTGAAGACTGTCCCATTCTTGCTCTAGCTTGTTGAGATAGGATTTGTTTGCATCTGCGTTTTGGCCTCGCATCTAGAAGTGAAAACACACAACAGATGTTGCCATGATGTACATAGACTTTCATTTAAATAACATCTTCACTGGTCAAAAGTTTGGAATAACTGCGATTGTTTTTTAATGATCAAATCATCACATTAGAATGATTTCTGAAGGATCATGTGACACTGAAGACTGGAGTAATGATGCTGAAAATTCAGTTTTTAATCACAGGAATAAATTACACTTTACTATATATTCACATAGAAAACAGCTGATTTAAACTGGAATAATATTTCACAATTTTTACTGTATTTTTGATCCAATAATTGCAGCCTTGGGGAGTATATAGCGCCTATTTGATAATTTGTTTCAATGCTTTCAGAGATGTGAGCTCCAGGCCGTCAGCGACCGTTCAGAGCTCGTGTACCCGCTGAGAACAGCTTCCTCTCGGCCAGTCCTTCAGGTATTTTCTGCTGGCTTGTGTTTAAACATGAGGTATAATTCGTTTTGGGTGTTTCAAACGGGCAATCTTTGGTCTTGGTCTAATAGATTTGGCTTAAGGGCTATATTACGTTTCATAACTTTATATTTACATTGAAATTAAATCCTGTACTAACTATAGCGCTGATTTTGTACGTTTGACTGAACTGTTTGCTTGTGTTTATTTCCTATTTTACTTCTTATACTGTTATAATGGCTATTGTTGTTCATTTAAATATTAGTGTTCAGTAGGGGTGTAACGGTACACGTATTCGTACCGAACCGTTTCGGTACAGGGCTTTCGGTTCGGTGAACGAGTGTACCGAAGCATTACATTGCAACATTGTAGCCTTACCACCATTAACCACCAATAATCGCAATAAGCTCTGCGTTTTGTTACTTTCGATAAGAAACAAAGTGTCATCCTTCAAATTCTGTCCATAAAATCCCGAAATTCAAACAGAAAATGCCATTTTGACGCTCTTTGAGGCGTCTCAGTTCAACCGGCAGCGCGAGTGAACGCGATCATCTCTTCCTCTTTAATACTAGCAACAGAATAAACATGAATGAACATCTGAAGGTATGTTGAAAGATACAGTACAACTTACAGAAATGGTCATATCTTGTGTAATCGCTCAATCAGTGTTTCAACGGCGTCAAAGACATCAATGAAAGCTTGTGAACAATATGTCATGTAGCATTTACCTCAGAAAAGCCATTCAGTGTCCAAAGTTTGATAGTTTGCTAGAGAAATGAACTCTTTCGCTTAATATATGCACTGTATTAGCCTATATATTCATTATATTTTACTTAACCTTTTAGTGACGTCCTGATTAGGCTATTTAATGTATGTTTAAAATAAATCTGTTGTGAAAATGACAGCCACTGTGTAGAAATGATTATATTTCAACAACGAATTGGAGTAAAAACATTTAGAAGTTAATGCAAAAACTGCCTTAGATACAGCTTACATGTTTGCATACAATTTGTTATTTGAGTGTTGATTATTTTATCTAAAAATAAAAAGCAAATGAATTTAGGCTAATAGTTTGGGCTCAGTTAACATTTAATATTATAGTAGCACAATGTTCAAGTAAGGGCTCCCTACATAGTTTATAACATTAGCAGAGATAAAGTTTCTTAAGGATAAAAAAATTAAGTTATAATTTAATTGAACATATTTAAAGACAAAAACACAATTTGTTCAGTAAACCACTGTTTAATAAAAAAAAAGCAATTTATGTTTAGTTTTCTCCCCTTCTGCTGTACCGAAAACCGTACTGAACCGTGAGTTTTGTGTACCGTTACACCCCTAGTGTTCAGTAAATAAAATTTTATATAAATAACATGTCAATTTTTTTGGTATAAAGAGAGTCTGTTAGTGATTTCAACTTCAGTGAAAGTTACATTAATACGCCATTAGATGGCGGCAAAGACTGTCTTTATGAGTGAGTCAGTCAGTCACAAAGACTTTTATATTGAAATGGACTGAAACAAGGAAACAAGGACACTGTTTTTACTTTAAACAACATCTTACGAGACGCAACTGACAGATGCATTGACTAGCGCCATCATGGGAAATCCTCTTAAATGTTAAAAAGACAAAGATATCGCAGTCCTCAGCAGACATTTTGTGATTATGAATATAAGATTGACCTGAAGAATATCAGCTAGATGCATGTAAAACACTCGCTCTCTCATAATACTCTACATATTACAGTGAGTTTCAATGAAGCGACTCAACGTTCCTTCGTTACGAGTTCTAAAGTGACGTTTTACAATTAGTAACGGAGGCTTGGGCTCAACTGTTAAACTGCCAACTTGAGATTTGAATCCGTGGCGGAAGGAAGTAGTTCCTCACAAAAGAGGGTTTTTAAAAGAGGGTTGTTGTTTCTTATTTATTTACACACTTGTGTCGTCGAACTGTTGTATAAATGCAATATCACACGAGTAGCCATGCTGATATACAGCCATAATGTACTGCTACGAGTGTAATATTGCTCATTTATATATATATATATATAAAAAAATGTAATGGTCCTAAAAGTAGGCTCTATTTTCTTTTTGTAAAATATTATTTCTTATATTTTCTAGTGATTTTGAGGTGAAATATGATCTGATTCTGATCATGTACAGTAATAAATGTCACTTTAAGCGCTAATCTTAAATTTTACATGTTTAAAAGGAAACCAGGCATGAAAACAAAATAATGCACAGTTAAAAAGATGGAGTCTGTGTTTTCTCATGAACTCACCATCTCCGTTCGGGCTCGATCCACCTCCACACTTCTCTGGATGGAGCTGTGAAACGTGCTGTGATTGGCTATCTGCTGCTCGATGGCCTCTAAATCATCTCCCCAAGACGACGTCTCGATCAGCCGCTGCTCACAAACACACGCGCACACATTAAACAAGCAGCATTTCACACTTTATATCTGTACATTTATATCTAGTTGAAACTGGGCAAAGAAATGCATGATGAGGATGTTAAAATCCAATTACAACCGACAATAAATCATGTTGTTTTGTTGCATCAAAACTAAATCACTCCAATTGTAAAGATTGTTGTTTTCATTTCGTTTTTAATATACAGTGGAAGACCGTTTGGGCTCTTCAGCAGACGTCTGTTTTTCATTAACTCTGACCTCACTGACAGGAGGGAGTGTTGTATCTGCCGTGAGCATCGTGTTATTGACCCCTGCGGGAGTCTGAGGAATTCTGGGGTTTTAGGACTCATGGGAGAGAGTCAAACAGACAGACAGTAATAGTCTGAGTCTGCAAAACAGTGTTTCTGTGGGTGAGTGAGAGGCAGAGAAGGTTTGTGTACTTTGGCAGGATGCCACGCTCTAATCTCGCTGAGCTTCATTTCATCTGTTCAGGGTTTTTCTTTCATTTTGTCTTGCTCTGTCTGTCCTGGAAATCACTTCAGCCCGTGTCCTTTAGGAACAGAGCTGCATGATAACTGCTATCTTACTGTTGGTGTCTATTTCTGTCACATAAGGCTGAGAAGCTCCGCCCACACCAAGATCTCATTGGATGAGAATTCTGCTTAACATGCCTGTATATTAAACATCAGATATACTACCACTCAAAAGAAATTCATACTTTTATTCAGCAAGGATGCATTAAATTGATCAAAAGTGACAGTAAAGACATTTATAATGTTTCTATTTCAAATAAATGTTGTTCTTTTGAACTTTCTATTCATCAAAGAATCCTGGAAAATAAAATGTATCAGTTTCCACAAAAATTTCAACACTGATAATAATCATAAATGTTTCTTGAGCATCAAATCATCATATCAGAATGATTTCTGAAGGATCATGTGACACTGAAGACTGGAGTAATGATGCTGAAAATTCAGCTTTGATCACAGGAAGAAATTACACTTTACTATATATTCACATAGAAAACAGCTGATTAAAATTGTAAAAAATATTTTACAATTTTTACTATTTATTTATTATATTAAATTTTTTTCTTATTTTATATCTATATTTTTATATCTGTTTCTTTTTTTATATATTTAGTTCTATTTTTATATAGTAAAAACAGCAATATATATATTTCAGCATTTTTGCTTTCAATAAATACAGAAATGTTGATGCTACAGCCAGCTGATGTGGCTAAAAATAATTTATCTCAATATATTTCAGTCTTTTGATGATGTTTAACATTGGAAAAAAATATTTTAAACGTTAGAGTGCAATTTGTTTTTTTAAATTTATTATATTTTTTATTCATTATATTATATTTTTTCTTATTTTATATCTATATTTTTATATCTATTTTGTTTTTAAATATTTAGTTCTATTTTTATATAGTAAAAACAGAATATATATATATATTTTTTTTTTACATTTATGTTTCAGCATTTTTTGCTTTCAATAATGACAGAAATATTGATGCTACAGCCAGCTGATATGGCTAAAAAATTATACATCTCCATATATTTAAGTCTTTTGATGATGTTTTTATTAAATAACACATAAAAACTACATTAAAATCATTGCAACATTCACAATAGTGCTTAATTATAATCACCTGCAAAAATCACCAGTCCTGCTTTACACGTGAAACTTGTCGGGTCTTGCATTGATAAAAAACTATTTTTTAAGTCTCCACAACACTTTCATAAGGTCCTAAACAGAGACGCCGGCCGTGTGAGTGTCACGTACCCTCTGCTGCGTGATCCAGGCCATGGCTTCGGTGAAGAAGCGGTTGGGTTCTTCACGGCTCATGGTGCGCCGGATCGTCCTGCTGCCCCACTTCTGCTGCGGAGGGCCGTTCAGAGCCATGTTGAGATCTCTTATCTGCTCAGAAAACAGATTCACACTGTTCACAGACAGAGAGAGAGAGAATATAAGGTTACACTGGAAGTGAGCATAGATAAGACACTAAAGTGCAGAAACTGATTCATGAATTGCATACACTGTTTCAAAGATTGGGGGCGGAAGAAGTCTCTTCTGCTCACCAAGACTGCAGTTATTTGATCAAAAATACATTAAAAATTGTGAAATATTATTACAATTTAAATTAGCTGTTTTCTATGTGAATATATAGTAAAATATAATTTATTCCTGTGATCAAAGCTGAATTTTCAGCATCATTACTCCAGTCTTCAGTGTCACATGATCCTTCAGAAATCATTCTAATATGATGATTTGATGCTCAAGAAACATTTATGATTATTATCAAAGTTGAAAACAGTCATATTTTTGTGGAAACTGTTATACATTTTATTTTTTAGGATTCTTTGATGAATAGAAAGAACAGCATTTATTTGAAATTAAAATTGTAACATCTTTACTCTCTCTCATATAACAACACATCTAGGGAACTAGGGAAGATATTGTGTAGCTGTTTTAAAGAATTTGGGTCAATGACGTGACGGGTCATTTTTTTGTCCAAAGGCCTTAATAATAATAATAAAAAACAAAGATATGACATCCAAAGTATGTCAGGTAGTACAACTAGATCTCTTTTATTGAATCCAAAAGGTTTTAATTATATTTTGCGACATATAAAGGTATTTTAAAGATTTTGAAGAATCAAAAGGTCATTCGGTTTAACCGTCCAACCGTTCATTTGTGATTAAAATATCTTAAAATGTAATAAATGTATATATATTTTTATTCTGGCATGATTTTATAACATCATATATCAACATAGTGCAAAATGGTATTACAATTTTGTGTAGAAGTCGTTGCTTTATGAGAAAGAATGTCCAGAAAAATGAATTTCCTTGATGTCATTCGGAGTAACCAATATAAAGGAGCCATTTTGGATCAAGTCATGCGGTCAATATCATGTGACAGGATGTGACATCATTCAGACACCTGCAGAGGACCACATGGTCGTGAAGCAAAGTAACTAACTCTCTTTTCACTATTTGATAAATTCATGTTTTCATTTATACATCATTCGGTGCAACCGTTATAAAACGTGAAAAATGTATTATTTTATAAACTTGTACTAAATATAAAATATTTGCTAACTAGATATCAGCCTGTTAGCATTGTTTGACGATATCATCATTCGGTATGACCAAACGTGTCAAAATGTTGGTTAAACCGAATGATTTTTGGGGGCTTTTTCTAGTAAAAAAAAATGACAAAAGCAGAGTTAATTGATTATAAAAACCACATAATCTCATTGTTAACACTTAATAAATCTTCAAAATTAATTATATCTCCATTATGTTTTAAAAAACCTTATTCGTCAATGACCCTCTTAACTTTATTATTCCGCAATTCCACTTGGTGCCAACAGAAATGACTTCTTTTTACTTGTTTATTTAATTAAAATCTAAATGGGTGTGGCCTAGTACCTGAAGCCCCTCCCCATACCTACTTCACATCATTTCCTGTCCTCTCAGCACTAAATATTTTGGCAAAAAGGCACAGCGTGAGTGGTGCAAAACTCTGCGAAGGTGTTCTGTTTTGTTGCTCTGAGGTTGCAAGGTTAATGGGAAGTTGCAACCACAACGTGTAAATGCATGCTTGCGCGCGTCTCACCTCCGCACCACACTGTCAGACGGCAGGTTCTGCTGGTTCAGCTCCATGGCAAAGCTTCTGAGCTGGTCAGTGTTATCAGCAGCGGACACCAGACAACTTTGAGCTTCCATGAATGCGTTGACATCTCCGCCCTGCAGCGCAAACACACACACACACACACGCCGAGAACAATAGAAACCAGCCGTCAGAAAAGTCCAGGATCAACAAATCCACACAGTCACCCTGCCGAGTGTGACTAGGCCTTGTTTAATTAAATCTGTAAACTCAGTTCAGTGTTTTGAGCTCATGCTCAAACAGCAACATTAAAGAAAGTAGAGATTTATTATGAAAACAAAGCAGAAGATAAAGTTCAATGTATATGAATATATGTGGTTATCTGTAACCAACTGAACACAAAACATTTGATTATTGTGTGCAAAATGCGTCAGATGTCGTTCCAAACACGTAAGACTTTCTTTCTTCGGTGTAACGCAAAAGAAGATATTTTGAAGAATGTTCACGCTGCTCTTTTACATAGTCACTGCATTAGTATTTTTGTATTTTGTTGTCTTTTCCTGCGCAAATATCTAAACATTCTTAAATCAAGATAGATTTACTTACCTAAGATATAACCCCTTAAGTGTCGCTTGGCGCTCTTTTTATTTATTGCCTTTTTTTCATATCACATATTAAATTAGGTATCATTCGAAAGCTTACGAACTCAAGATTCAGCAGGTGAAAACCGTTTTGAAGTCGGATTTTGAGTTACCATGGAAAAGGTACTTTAATTTATTTTAGCGAGCTCCTCCCCTAGTGGGTGGTGTCATGTTTCACATTACAATATTTATTTTAGCTACTTTATAGTCAAACACTTTTCTAATCTTGACAAAACACATATCGTCGGAAAGGTCTGAGTCTCACGGTTCCATATTTGCCCACTGTTTTGTGATAGAAGTGAAATTCAAACAGAAATGTATCAATTTGTTACAGGAGAAAAAGTTCAATAGAATGTCGGTGACACCCGGTGGCTATTTTTGGTACAGCGCCTAAACAAAATCTCATGGGAACTTTATTTTTTGTGATATCAACTTCAAATCTGAAACACAACTTGGTTAGACATATGGCTTTCATTTGATATCAATTTTAAAGTACAATATATTTGATAAAATATAAATTTTATATGAAATAAAAATTGTTTACTACAATACATTTGATTTACAATAAATTTAANGCTCCTCCCCTAGTGGGTGGTGTCATGTTTCACATTACAATATTTATTTTAGCTACTTTATAGTCAAACACTTTTCTAATCTTGACAAAACACATATCGTCGGAAAGGTCTGAGTCTCACGGTTCCATATTTGCCCACTGTTTTGTGATAGAAGTGAAATTCAAACAGAAATGTATCAATTTGTTACAGGAGAAAAAGTTCAATAGAATGTCGGTGACACCCGGTGGCTATTTTTGGTACAGCGCCTAAACAAAATCTCATGGGAACTTTATTTTTTGTGATATCAACTTCAAATCTGAAACACAACTTGGTTAGACATATGGCTTTCATTTGATATCAATTTTAAAGTGCAATATATTTGATAAAATATAAATTTTATATGAAATAAAAATTGTTTACTACAATACATTTGATTTACAATAAATTTAAATTTTTCATACTTTTATTCATGCTATTTTTTTAAATAACTAAATAAGGATTTTATTTAAATTTTTTTATATTATTTTTATGATACATACCAGTCGGCAAAAAACAATAATCCAAAAAAATTATTAATTAATTTAAAAAATTGGGCAAAACGGAGATAATGATGAAAATAAACAATAAAATATAAATAATCAGTTTAATATGTGAAAGTAAGGAACTAAAAATAAACTATTATTTTAGCACATGCACTAAACATATGTTTCACTTTCATTTTCCAGAATGCCAGATGAGGAACGGGAGTGTTTTATTATCTGAGAAATGTTAATTATGTGTGTGGGAGAATGCAGCAAACACATTCATGTGACTCTCATGAGCTGTACAGCACATTTATGATCTCTTGACAAGGGCCTAAATCCACAAAACTGTGTGTGTGAATATATAGGCTACTCACAGACTTAAATATTGATGCTGCCTTGTCCAGGTAATCCTGACACTGGGTCTGTAGAAACAATATCCGCTGCTGCATAGACGGCATGGTAGGCCTGGTGGGAGAAAAAAATAATAAAAAAAATCAGCTTTGCATCACAGGAATAAATTATTTTTTTACATGCATTCAAATTGAAAACAGTTCTTTTAAATTTTAATATTATTTTGCAATTTTTTTACAGTTTTTACTGCATCAAATAAAAGCAGAAAACACTAAAAATAATCGTATTTATTCCAAACTTTTGACCAGTACTGTATGTAAATGCAATTATCAGTACAAGCAATACAGAGATTTATAAATGGGCTTTTCACTGCTGATCCTGCAATATTTCTGGAGTAAACACTTCCTCAAGACAACTCTTATTATCTGCCCCTCTCAACGCTTTCAAAAGCCCATCTGAACACTGACTGATTCATTGTGTTTTATGAGCAGCTTGTTCTTCACTGATTTACGGCGATGCATTCCTCTACCGCCCTGCAGAATCTCTCAGACGACCCCCGACACAGAGACGCCCAACCAGCCGGAGCAGGTCAAAAAAGTCCTGTATTAATGAATCTGACGCATTTAATAAATCTCTCCAATACTGAAAACACGGCTGTTTTGCTTCCAATACTTTCTATTTAGAGTGATATTTGCAGGTTTTATTATATTACAGGTTATACATGTATGTTTGCAGCTGAAAATGATAGTTTTATAGATCACTTACTCAATGAATAATCTACTGTAGATAAAGACAGTTTAATGCTGTGCAAACAAAGCAATCAAGCACATCAGATCCTGTTAGAAAAATATACAAACGCTTTTAACCTTTCAACAATACACTAAAAATGCTGGGGTGTTTCAACCCAAATTTGGGTCAAAAATGGACAAACCCAACCATTGGGTTATACATTTTATTTAAAAATGTAACCTAACGGTTGAGTTTGTCAATATTTGACACAAATTTTAAAGTGTATGCATAAAATTGAAACGTTAAAAAGCAGCTTTAAAAATGTAAAATAAATACAAAATTATATATATTATATATATTAAAATATTTTAAAAATATATATTGAAATGAAATATGACATGTATTATTAAAATATAATATTTACTATATATATATAT
>RJVU01042599.1:272794-283830 GCA_003731715.1 Anabarilius grahami | reverse complement strand
GGCATTATTTTACATTAATATCTTGACTAGGCGTTCTAAGTTCTAAAACACGTGATACAAAGTTGAAACCAAATGGAATGTTTTGGTGCAAAACATTCAGCGAATAAAATTAGGCAAGTAAACAAATAGAAACCAGACACTTCTAAACGAGCCGAGATGCGTCTCATTTGAATGGAGAATATGCATATGAATGCACAACAGAGTCGTTTTTCATGTTTATGACCAGTAGCTGCCAAATGACTCATGAACTACTGTGCAGCGCTTGGATACGGCAGCCATCGCCTTTCCCACAGGATCCTGCAATTACTGAGAATGTAGATTTACAGGAAGCTTTGCACGACAAGTGTGAGTCTGAAAGTGACCTGTAAACTCATGCAGAAACGAAAACAAAGGAGCTACACAGTATCAGCAGGGATTGTGTTACCGAAGAGCCCGATCCACCTGCAGCAGAGGCCTACATTTACACAAGCACACTTCAGAAACTCCCAGCTTTATATACTCTCATTCTGAGAGATATGAGCGCCTTTGATGTGCTTATATAACCTTTGAACCTCTGCTGATTTATGATACAGTTTCACTTCAACAGATGTACTTCACTTAGGTTTTACTCAATCGCTGTTTTTATTCAAATGCTGGGTTAAAAACAACCTAAGTTGGGTTAAATATGGACAAACCCAATAAATGTTTGCCCAACCTGCTGGCCAGTTTTATTTAACTCAACTATTGTTTAAAAATGACTATATGTCTGGCTTAAAATGAATCCAAAATACGTTGGAAATTAAAAACAGACACAGAATAACTAGAGGCAACAATAATAGCTATTGAAAAGGTGAACATTTATTAATAAGCAATTTAATAAATGTTTATTATTTAGTTATAAAAACGTATTAAATAAATGTTACCTATTTTAGGTTCATTTCAAGCGAGCAATATAGTAATTTTCAAACAATAGTTGAGTTAAATAAAACTAGCCAGCAGGTTTGCATTTAACCCAACCGCTGGGTCAAAACAACCCAATCACTGGGTTTGTCCATATTTAACCCAACTTGGGTTATTTTTAACCTAGCATTTTTTTAGAGTGTAGTTCTGTTAAATACATCTCTTTCAACATTTTTAATCTTTTTGCATTATCATTTTAAAAATTATTTTGAATGATCTAAAAGTTTACCATTTTGTATTAGATAAAATTTTTCTTAAATAGACCATGTCTTTTTTGAGATATAAACTCGGAATTGTGAGGAAAAAAGTCGGAATTGTGAGAAAAAAGTCAGAATTCTGAGATATAAACTCGGAATTGTGAGATATAAACTTGGAATTGTGAGAAAAAAGTCGAAATTGTGAGATATAAACTCGGAATTGTGAGATATAAACTCGGAATTGTGAGATATAAACTCGGAATTGTGAGAAAAAAGTCGGAATTGTGAGATATAAACTTGGAATTGTGAGAAAAAAGTCAGAATTGTGAGATATAAACTCGGAATTGTGAGAAAAAAGTCGGAATTGCGAGATATAAACTCGGAATTGTGAGATATAAACTCGGAATTGTGAGATATAAACTCGGAATTGTGAGATATAAACTCGGAATTGTGAGATATAAACTTGGAATTGTGAGAAAAAATTCGGAATTGCGAGATATAAACTCGGAATTGTGAGATATAAACTCGGAATTGTGAGAAAAAAGTCAGAATTGTGAGATATAAACTCGGAATTGTGAGAAAAAAGTTGGAATTGCGAGATATAAACTCGGAATTGTGAGATATAAACTCGGAACTGTGAGAAAAAAGTCAGAATTGCGAGATATAAACTCGGAATTGTGAGGAAAAATGTCGGAATTGCGAGAAAAAAGTCGGAATTATGAGATATAAACTTTGAATTGTGAGAAAAAAAATCGGAATTGTGGAATATAAACTTGTAATTGTGAGATATAAACTCAAAATTTTGGGATATAAACTCGGAATTGTGAGAAAAAAGTCGGAATTGTGAGAAAAAAAGTCGGAATTGTGAGATATAAACTCGGAATTGTGAGAAAAAAGTCGGAATTGCGAGAAAAAAGTCAGAATTATGAGATATAAACTCTGAATTGCTAGAAAAAAAGTCGGAATTGTGGGATATAAACTCGGAATTGCGAGAAAAAAGTCGGAATTGTGAGATATAAACTCAGAACTGTAAGATATAAACTCGGATATAAACTTGCTTTATTATTTTTTTTTATTATTTTGAATGATCTACCATTTTGTATTAGATTTAATTTTTCTTAAATAGCCCATGTCTGAACACTGAATACGAACATTTTTCTGGTTTCTATTTGTTTCTATTCTATTCTATTTGTTTACTCGCCTAATTTTTTGCTCCAAAACATTCCATTTTGTTTCAACTTTGTATCACATGTTTTAGAAGAACTCAGAAATCCTACTCAAGATATTAGTGTAAAATAATGCACCAGATAAAATTAAATCAAATAAAAAATATTTTAATATGGTTAATTTATGTGTACTTTTGAAGCATTTATTTTATTCTGTATAAACTGAAACTTCCGCAAACAAAAGCAAATTAGACACTTTTTGCATATAGTGCATGTTAATGCAAACGTTTAATTAAATTTTATTTATTATGTAGGTGAATTAATGCATAAAATAATAACACGTTCATGAACGCACGAACTTGCAGTGTTAAAAAGTGTATAAAAAGCCAATAAAAGCGCAAGTAACAGGTGTTTACTCACACTTGTCCGGCGCTCATAGAGCCTCTGGAGAAACTTTGGTTGTATCCCTCCACGTACTCCTGAGTGAAGCCATTATTCCCCCGCTGCTGCACCACCACCACCTCACTGCGCGCGTACGGAGCCGCGGCGTTGAGCTCGCTGCGCGACCCGGAGCGGCGTCCCATCATGCTGAGCCCGCGCTGCGACCCGTACATGCTCATGACTGCGCCCGAGCTTCACACTTAAAATGGCGGAGTTTTAAAAGTGAACCTGAGGTCAGATGCGCAGCTCCAGATGAAGCAGCCGTGAAGAGCCTCCGAGCGCAACTCCACTAGGAAGAGCCGCAGTTCACTGATCCGAAGTCACACCCACAGACCTCCATCTGAACACACCCTCACGCGCCTGGAGGCGTCTCTCTGTGCACTGTTGAGGGAAGTTCACAGCTACATTCAGCATTATGACATGTTTAAAAACTATTTTAAACAACATACTTGTTGCCAATTATCGCGCATGCAGATTTATGACCTCCGAGAGCATATCTGTACTTTCAGAAATGCATTTGCATGATGATTTAAATGCATTAAAAGCATTGATATATATTTTTTTCCATCCCCGTGTCTGTTTAGGTGCAACTGAACATCAGTTTTTCGTTGTAGTAACTTGAAATGGACCGTGCACAAAATGGTGAAAGCCTTGAAATGTTTTAAAACACTTTCCCTTTATGTATTTACATATGAAAATGTAATGCTCATGAAATGAAAAGTTCAAGCTGAGATCATTCACATGTGTTTGCCATCACTGATGGTTCTGGGTCTACAGGAAAGACGAGTCTTTCTCCTAAAAACCCCTGAAGACAGTTTCTGTCATTACGCTTCTCCAAGCTTCAATCGCCCTTGGCACCTGATTAAAGAAGCGGTACACTGGTATGTCAGAAATCAAACAGGTTGACACAGGACACCTATAATGCATGCACATTAAACTATCAATGCATGCGATCATTTCTGAAATGATTAGAGTGCAGTTTTAGTTGTGTGTATGGGTGGGGTGTGTTGTGGCTTTCGACTTTCTCCTGAAGTCGGAGGTCGTTGCTGCAGTAAATGCAGAACCTCTGTGTGCTGCTTTAGGGTCTTTCCTCATGCACACTCCTCTTTTTCTCACTTTTCTGACTTTTTCTCACAAATGCAAGTTTGCATCTCACAATTCTGACTTTTTTCCCCCTCCAAATTCTAAGTTTGCATCTCACAATTTAGAAATTTTTTTTGGAATTCTGAGTTCACATCTTGCAATTCTGACCTTTTTTCTCACAACTGTGAGTTTATATCTTACAATTCAGAATTTTATAAAAGTCTGAATTGTGAGAAATAAACTTTTGACATTTTAAATAAACTTTTATATCTTGCCATTCTAATTGGAGTTCTGACTTTTTCAGACTTGCGAGGGAAATAAAGTCAGAATTGTGAGATACAAACTTGGAATTGGGAGAAAAAAGTAGGAATTGTGAGATATAAACTTGGAATTCTGTGAAAAAAGTCGTAATTGTGAGAAATAAACTTGGAATTGTGGGAAAGAAGTCTGAATTGTGAGATATAAACTTGGAATCGTGGGAAAAAAGCCTGAATTGTGAGATATAAACTTGGAATTGTGGGGAAAAAAGTCTGAATTGTGAGATATAAACTTGGAATTGTGGGAAAACAGTCAGAATTGTGAGAAATAAACTTGGAATTGTGGGTAAAAAGTCTGAATTGTGAGATATAAACTTGGAATTGTGGGAAACAAGTCGGAATTGTGAGATATAAACTTGGAATTGTGGGGAAAAAGTCGGAATTGTGAGAAATAAACTTGGAATTGTGGGAAAAAAGTCTGAATTGTGAGATATAAACTTGGAATTGTGGGAAAAAAGTCGGAATTGTGAGATATAAACTTGGAATTGTGGGGAAAAAGTCAGAATTGTAAGATATAAACTTGGAATTGCAAGGAAAAAAGTCAGACTTGTGAGATATAAACTTGGAACTGTGAGAAAAAAGTCGGAATTGTGAGAAATAAACTTGGAATTGTGGGAAAAAAGTCAGAATTGTGAGATATAAACTTGGAATTGTGAGAAAAAAGTCGGAATTGTGAGAAATAAACTTGGAATTGTGAGAAAAACGTTGGAATTGTGAGATATAAACTTGGAATTGTGAGAAAAAAGTTGGAATTGTGAGATATAAACTTGGAATTGTGAGAAAAAAGTTGGAATTGTGAGAAAAACGTTGGAATTGTGAGATATAAACTCGGAATTGTGAGAAAAAAGTTGGAATTCTGTGAAATAAACTTGGAATTGTGAGAAAAAAGTCAGAATTGTGAGATATAAACTTGGAATTGTGAGAAAGAAGTTGGAATTGTGAGATATAAACTTGGAATTGCAAGGAAAAAAGTTGGAATTGTGAGAAATAAACTTGGAATTGTGAGAAAAATGTTGGAATTGTGAGATATAAACTCGGAATTGTGAGAAAAAAGTCAGAATTGTGAGATATAAACTTGGAATTGCAAGGAAAAAAGTCGGAATTGTGAGAAATAAACTTGGAATTGTGGGAAAAAAGTCAGAATTGTGAGATATAAACTTGGAATTGCAAGGAAAAAAGTCAGAATTGTGAGATGTAAACTTGGAACTGTGAGAAAAAAGTTGGAATTGTGAGATATAAACTTGGAATTGCAAGGAAAAAAGTCTGAATTGTGAGATATAAACTTGGAATTGTGAGAAAAAAGTTGGAATTGTGAGATGTAAACTTGGAACTGTGAGAAAAAAGTTGGAATTGTGAGATATAAACTTGGAATTGCAAGGAAAAAAGTTGGAATTGTGAGATATAAACTTGGAATTGTGAGAAAAAAGTTGGAATTGTGAGATATAAACTTGGAATTGCAAGGAAAAAAGTCGGAATTGTGAGAAATANGGAAAAAAGTCAGAATTGTGAGATATAAACTTGGAATTGCAAGGAAAAAAGTCAGAATTGTGAGATGTAAACTTGGAACTGTGAGAAAAAAGTTGGAATTGTGAGATATACACTTGGAATTGTGAGAAAAAAGTTGGAATTGTGAGATATAAACTTGGAATTGCAAGGAAAAAAGTCGGAATTGTGAGAAATAAACTTGGAATTGTGGGGAAAAAAGTCAGAATTGTGAGATATAAACTTAAAATTGGGCGAAAAAAAGGGATAAAATGTCGCAACTACCTTTTTTAAGGACACGTTTTAAATGATTTTCATTCCTAATGCATGCTCCTTGTCTTAGTGTGCACGCTTCAACAGTGCATGTTATTCCCAAGAAGAAAAGGATTGCTTAGGTAATCAAAATATAATAACTTCGCCTCTGAGACTCAAAATGCATCACGTTACTGAAGTAAAATGTGTTCAGGACGCCGTTTCACATTGGCTTTAATATTGCCATCAGAACGCTGGTGTTTCTGTGGGTGGGAATGGCGTGTTAGCGCAGACATGCAGTCGCAGTATTTCACACCAGGACGTGTGAATGAGCGCATCTGACCGCGCATACGGTCACTCTCTCTGTGACAGGAGAGAGAAAGAGTGTCTGCCTGTCAGATTCAATCGGTTAATCAATGCTCTGGGCACATTTCTGAGGTTTTTACTGCATGTCTCAGCCTGACGCGCATTCCATCTCATCAAACCTCTGACTGTCACCAAATATATAATCAGAAGCATTTGAGAAAACACTTTCTCATCAAGAAACGCATATCATTATTGCATAAGATAGAAAGCTGCAAATGGGATTTCTTCAACTGCTTCTCTTAGTGAGCAATGACTTTACTGAAGTCTCCTGCTTTTCAGATGTTTCTACTGACTAAAAACCCAGTCTTCTCTACACTCTTAGAAGAAAAGGTTCTACATAGAACCTATAACTTCGCTTCATATACAGTACAGAACCTTTTAAGCGTTCCATCATGAGATGGAAGAGGTTGATATTTGACTCTCTCTGACTGTACCAACACACATTTAGAGGTACATGTTTTTCAGATGTTGCTCTAATAATTTTCCCAGAGCGGCAGAAATGAGGCTGTCTTTCACACACACTTACACATGCAAACATGTTCAGTCTTTTTTTTCCGTGTCGCCTCTAGCGAGGGTGGAGATGATCAGAACGTGGCCTAACAGGCGCACTTTCCTTTAAGATACACAAACACACGACATGCTGCAACTCTGCTGATTTTGGTTCACATACAGTGAATTTCAGAAAACCTGTTGAGAAAATGTCCAGGTCATTTTTCACCGCAAAACCCGAGAGAAAACAATTATATTTTGCAAAAAATTAAAGAAGCTAAATCTCATTACTGCAATGCAATAAATAAACAACTTAATGCATGAAATATGTGTGGATTATAATATTTGTTGCCTAAAATGCCTTTAAATTAAACTAATGCAAATTATTCCATATTTCATTCTAATGGTAAAATACACAAAACAAAGAGAAGTTAGGAAGAGACATGCTTAATTAGGATTAAAATAATGACAAAATGCAAAAAAGTACATGTTTCCTTTAGATTTTGAGGTGAAATATGACCCAAACATGTTTCTGTGAGTTGCATGTTATTATGTAGCTGTTGGGCATGAGACTTACTGCTGGAATCATCTCAACAATTATATGACTAACAAACTGCCCTACGAGAAATTTTTAATCAGTGATGCTTGTTACAAATCCCTTCTATTGAGATGAGTAAACTCATGATGAGTCTCGACAGGGTTATAATGACTCAAGACACAAGCGCGTCTTCATGTCATTTACTGTTTTTAGTTACTTTATTTAAATTTCAAATAATTTAGTCTTCATTAAAAACTCACATAATAGATTATGCGCCTTTTCTCAAAACATTATGCAATGGTATTGTGTTCATGTCTTCTGTGTCACAACCAGAGATGTGTAATACCTGAGAGAGGCTGTTTGTTTTCATCTCAATTCTTCATCCCATTCATCTCAATGGCAGATTCTCAGACAGTGCAGGATGTTCATGTTCATTATGTGACAGATCACTCATCATGGGCAGCAATATAAGTGCAATCTGCCACAATAAAACCTACCAATAATAAAAGTTGGAATTGCGAGAAAAACATCGGAATTGTGAGATATGAACTCAGAATTGCAAGAAAAAAGCCGGAATTGTGAGATATAAACTCGGAATTGTGAGGAAAAAAAGTTGGAGAAAAAAGCCGGAATTGTGAGATATAAATTCGGAAATGCAGGAAAAAGAGTTGGAATTGTGAGATATAAACTCGGAATTGTGAGGAAGAAAAGTTGGAGAAAAAAGCCGGAATTGTGAGATATAAATTCGGAAATGCAGGAAAAAGAGTTGGAATTGTGAGATATAAACTCGGAATTGTGAGGAAAAAAAGTTGGAGATAAAAGACGGAATTGTGAGATGTAAACTGACAATTGTGAGAAAAAAGTTGGAATTGTGAGATATAAATTCGGAAATGCGGAAAAAAGAGTTGGAATTATGAGATATAAACTCAGAATTGTGAGAAAAAAGCCGGAATTGTGAGATATAAATTCGGAAATGCGGAAAAAAGAGTTGGAATTGTGAGATATAAACTCGGAATTGTGAGAAAAAAAGTTGGAGATAAAAGACGGAATTGTGAGATGTAAACTGACAATTGTGAGAAAAAAGTTGGAATTGTGAGATATAAATTCGGAAATGCGGAAAAAAGAGTTGGAATTATGAGATGTAAACTCAGAATTGTGAGAAAAAAGCCGGAATTGTGAGATATAAATTCGGAAATGCAGGAAAAAGAGTTGGAATTGTGAGATATAAACTCGGAATTGTGAGAAAAAAAGTTGGAGATAAAAGACGGAATTGTGAGATGTAAACTGACAATTGTGAGAAAAAAGTTGGAATTGTGAGATATAAATTCGGAAATGCGGAAAAAAGAGTTGGAATTGTGAGATATAAACTCAGAATTGTGAGGAAAAAAGTCGGAATTGTGAGATATAAATTCGGAATTGCAAGAAAAAAGTCATAATTGTGAGGAAAAAAGTTGAAATTGTGAGATGTAAACTCGGAATTGTAAGAAAAAATTTTGAATTGTGAGATATAAACTCAGAATTGTGAGGAAAAAGTTGGAATTGTGAGATATAAACTCGGAATTGTAAGAAAAAAGTTGGAATTGTGAGATATAAATTCGGAATTGCGAGAAAAAAGTCGGAATTGTGACAAACTTGGAATTGTGAGGAAAAAAGTTGGAATTGTGAGATAGAAACAGAATATTGAGAAAAAGTTGGAGAAAAAAGTCGGAATTGTGAGATATAAACTTTGATGAACTTTTGTGATGCACTTCAAGTGTTGAATACTGTATATTAATCCTATTAAAGCTAAAGAGGTTTTTAAGTCAAGAGCAGATTTGAGCAGTTTTGTTGTTGTTGTTGTTCTTTAATTAGCATTAATGGCACAAGCCAAGGTATGCAGCTACTGTCACTTTAAGACCAAATGCATGGATCAGACACGCACCAGATTTTCTCCCAACTTTTTAAGTTTATTAAGACTTTTTATTTTAACTTAGTTAAGACTGCTTACAAGGATACTCACCAAAACAGGCATTTTGACATAATTTTGTGTGTATTTGTCCGTATTTAAGCGAGTGGAGGCACGGCTAATTTGCATATTCATGCATTTTTTCTGCATATTCCACGTATATTAAATGAAGCAAGGGTGTAGAGTTACATTCAAGCTATTTTAAGTCATGAAGAAATTTTTTTCACAGGAAAAAAATGTTAAATATGTAATTTTGGTGATCAAAGATGAATTTTAAGGGATACAATTATTGACTACGCAGGGCTTTAATTGTTTATAAACTCTTGATTATCTATCATTTTCATAAAAGAGTTACCATCAACGTTTTCTAAAACACGTGGAAATATCTGTTAAATATGTCTAGACTGGCATATGCTGTTTTTGGGGACAATGCTAGAGTGTATGATCTAAAATGCAAATAGGCATAATCGAAACTGGCATATTTGGCAACTTACTACAATCACACGCCCTTACAATGGTTCACACCAAACAAATGAGCGACATGGAAAGCAACTGCGTCACTTACGGAAAAAAAAACAAATGCTCTGCAATACAGGCATATAGAAAAGAAAAGGCTATTTTAATGATTTCTAATTCCTACTTGCTCATACAGGTTCAGAGAACATTCAAAAGTAACGTTCCCATAATGTTTAAAGAATGATTAAATGGAATGTGTCCTTAACATATGCATAACCAAGAAAAAACGTTTTTAAAACATTTAGAACATATTTTTGTTATCTGGGCTGATGTTTATTATTGTCTGTCTGGGGAATATCCTTCTAAGTTCAGTAAGTTCCTTTTGTTCAGCGTGAATGAATGAATGTGTGATTGGAGGAAACTCAGGATGCAGTTGTGCTTTTTCAGCAGGAAGTGAGCCAGAAAGACCCTTCTGATGAGAAACGCTCAGATATTCTGGGAAAAAGCGAGAGAGAGGCACTGTGTGTTTGTGTTTTGTTCCCAAAAGCCAAAACTGATCATGTTACGCTTCACCTGATACTCTTGTTAAACTCGCTTCCTTCTCTGTCACTCTATTGTCCATCAGTCCCAAGATTCAAGCAGAATTATTAATGTGGTTAAAAGCGTCTCCATTGTCAAGCTGGGTGTTTCTTCAACAATGCACACTTTCATTCATGTGGACTAAAATAAACTCTTTCTTATAGTTTATTTAATTTGTCTAACAATAGACATCCAATTCCACCACATCTCCAATCACTATTTATTTTGTGGGGGAAATTATTTTTCAAATATGTTTGGAATTAAATTTTCATTTGATTATTTTAATATATTACCATTTAAATGCAAGTCACTTTACCTTGAACTTCTTTATCTTCTTTATCTCTCTCTCTCTCTCACACACACACACACACACACACACACACCCACCACATACACCCACTCCGTGTCTCCTCCTCTCACACATGCAGGTGTTCCTAATCCTGATCAGAACAGGTTTGTGTGTGTGTGTGTGTGTGTGTGTGTGTGCATGTTTTTGTGACATATCAGGACACAAATGTGTATAATGACAAGGGTATGACATGGGTATTACAAAAAGAGGTGATTTATGAGGACATAACCCATGTCCCCACTTTTCAAAAGGCTTATAAATCAAACAGAATTAGTTTTTGTGAGACAGTAAAAGTGTGCACAGTTTCCTGTGATGGTTAGGTTTAGGGGTAGGGGTAGTGTAGGGGGAGAGAAAATACAGTTTGTACAGTATAAAAACCATTACGCCTATGGAATGACCCCACATTTCACAAAAACTAACATGTGTGTGTGTGTGTG
>RJVU01042599.1:251654-271096 GCA_003731715.1 Anabarilius grahami | reverse complement strand
GATAGATAGATAGATAGATAGATAGATAGATAGATAGATAGATAGATAGATAGATAGATAGATAGATAGATAGATAGATAGATAGATAGATTGATAGATAGATAGATAGATAGATAGATAGATAGATAGATAGATAGATAGATAGATAGATAGATAGATAGATAGATAGAATGGCAGACAGACAGATAGACTCTCTCTCTCTCTCTCTCATAATAATGTTCCTCTTCTAAACTCGTGATGTCACCTGTTGGTCGCGGCGGCATCTGGCAGCTGAACGCTCGCTGTCATCAATGATAGATGAGACCTTCTGCAGAAAGAGGAACAAAACACTGAATGTGAAGCACATGTTTGTGCTGCTGCTGATGATACTGGAGTGTTATTTGTGGTCGTTTGGATGTTTACCATTTAAACATCATGGTGTGTGAATCAGGTAATGGTTTACAGCAGATCATCTCAATGCGCCTGTGAATTTATGAAGTATTTTCTTCCATTCATTTTCTTCATACGGAAATTCTTGAATAAAGATTTCTGATCCATGAACCAAACTAACCACAGCATTACAAACTTACATTTGAAGCATAAAAGTATATGATAATAAATACATTTTAAAAATACAAAGGTACAAGATATGTATTTTTTTTTTTTTTTTTTAAGAAAATTAAGCAAAAAAGTATTTGATAATCTGAAATAAATAAATAAATAAATATGCTCCATATGGTTTTTAGAAACTTTCAGAATTATTAAAAAATTCTTATGATATCAAATACAAAATGTATGATGCAATGATTAAATAAATAAATAAACTTACAAATTCCATACGAATTTTAGAAAATTCTTCTATTATCAAATACTAAAAAAGTATTTGATGATATGAAAAGAATGAATGAATGAATGAGTGAATGAATTAAATTAATAAATGAAAATAAATAAATAAACTCCATATGGATTTTACAGCATTCTTGAATTATTAAAAATAAAATTCTTGTATTATTAAATTTCCTGTAGCTCAGTGGTTAGAGCATGGCACTAGCAATGCCAAGGTCATGGGTTCGATCCCAGGGATTGCATATACTCTGATACAAATGTATAGTATAATGCAATGTAAGTCGCTTTGGATAAAAGCGTCTGCCAAATGCATAAATGTAAATGTAAATATAAAAAAGTATNGATCAGATGAAACAAACAAGCGAATGAATGAATAAATAAATAAATAAATATCTTACATACATGCTCTCCAGGGATTTAAGAAAATTTTAGAATTATTTAAAATAAAATTCTTATATCAAATACAAAAAGTATGATGAAATAAATAAATAAATACAATACAAAAAAAACAAACAAATTCCATATGAATTTTAGAAAATTCTTGAATTATTAAAAATAAAACTCTATTATCAAATATAAAACATATTTGATGATATGAAACGAATGAATGAATGAATGAATAAAATAAACAAACAAATTCCATATGAATTTTAGAAAATTTTAGAATTATTTAAAATAAAATTCTTATAATATCAAATACAAAAAGTATGATGAAATAAATTAATAAATAAACAAACAAACAAATTCCATATGAATTTTAGAAAATTCTTGAATTATTACAAATAAAACTCTATTATCAAATATAAAACATATTTGATGATATGAAACGAATGAATGAATGAATGAATAAAATAAACAAACAAACAAATTCCATATGAATTTTAGAAAATTTTAGAATTATTTAAAATAAAATTCTTATAATATCAAATACAAAAAGTATGATGAAATAAATAAATAAACAAACAAACATACAAATTCCATATGAATTTTAGAAAATTCTTGAATTATTAAAATAAAACTCTATTATCAAATATAAAACATATTTGATGATATGAAACAAATGAATGAATGAATTAATAAAATAAACAAATTCCATATGAATTTTAGAAAATTCTTGAATTATTAAAAATAAAACTCTATTATCAAATATAAAACATATTTGATAATATGAAATGAATGAATGAATGAATGAATAAATGAATAAATGAATAAAATAAACAAACAAACATACAAATTCCATATGAATTTTAGAAAATTCTTGAATTATTACAAATAAAACTCTATTATCAAATATAAAACATATTTGATAATATGAAATGAATGAATGAATGAATGAATGAATAAAATAAACAAACAAACATACAAATTCCATATGAATTTTAGAAAATTCTTGAAGTATTAAAAATAAAATTATTCTATTATCAAATACAAAAAAGTGAAAATGAATTGAAATAAATAAATAAATAAGGTAAAGACTGTATTTTACATTTGTTGCAGAAAATGATCTGCTCATCCCTCGTCTCTGACTGTAAACACACTACATGAGCAGGAGTGAGCAGACGCTCTTCTAATGAACGGATCTGCTTATTCCACTCCGTTCAGTTTGTGCAGCTTCTTTTCCTTTTCCAAAGCAGATCATTTATAGAAATGACACACTGAACTTGAACCTTTGGGATGAACTGGAACACAAGAAAAGAAGTTGAAATTCTGCTGATTCTGCAGAAGTGTGTATCACAGAGAGTGTGTGTTTACATTTACTGGGAAATCGTATCACTCTGTGGAGAAGATGAAGAGGAGTTTCTGTAATAACAGCAGGAGGAGACGCACCAGACTGAAACTAATGTTCTGCCTTCACTCCTCAGTGATCACATGACAAATCTGCTCCATATTGTTCTTGTAATGCCATCTGCTGGTCACTGAATATGAACTCAGATTAGGATTCTGCACTTACAGTCATGCGCCTCCAGGGGGAAGCAAACAGCAGCATTTCTTCTCTCTTACGTACAAATGCTTTGGCCTTTGACCTTTTGTTAGTATATTAGAATTTAATTGAATTTGTTTCTGACCATTCAGACGGTAAATCTATATATATATATTTGTTATGAGATCATTGTTCTTCCTCCAGAGTGCATTATGGGTTAAAATCCCAATCCTCTCTTGAGCCCTGTTTGGGTTTTGTTTTGTACTCTACAAAAAACTACACCACCAGTTGATGTGAACATAAATCAGTTGCAGATGAATTGTGGCTGAATTTCTGTAAAATTGTTTTAAAAAACTACTGGCCATCACAAACGACTGTGATTGGTCCATTCTGACCAGCGCTGAGAAGAATAACAGCAACCATGTGACAGGGACGTCTGTGCGCTGCAACCGGCTGGACAGTCATTGACAACTAGATGAGTTTGTGAACAAACATTGATGTTGGCTTGACATGATTAATAGCATGTTTTAGCATGTTGCTATCATGTTTTAGCATGTTGCTATCATGTTTTAGCATGTAGCTAGCATGATTAACATGTTGTTAACATGTTGCTAGCATGATTTAATATGTTTTAACATGTTAATGATTGATTAGCATATTACTAGCGTGTTTAAACATGTTGCTAGCATGATTTAACTCATTGCTAGAATGTTTTATCATGTTGCTAACGTGATTAGCATGTTGTCAGCATGTGGGTACCAGGATTTACCACATTGCTAACATGTTTTAACATGTCACTAGCACGTTTAACATGTTAGCATTATTAGCATGTTTGCTAACATGACTAAGCATGTTGTTAACATGTTACTAGCATTTTTTAGCATTTTGATAGCATGATTTAACCCATTGCTAGCATGTTTTAACATTTTGAAAGCATGTTTACCATGTTGTTAACATGATTTACAACATTGTTAACATGTTCTAACATGTTGCTTACATGATTAGCATGATTAGCATTTTGCAAACAGGTTGTTAACATGTTTTAATATGTTGATAACATGATTACCATTTTGCTAACATGTTGTTAGCATTATTAGCATGTTTTAACACATTGTTAACATGTTTTAGTATGTTGATAACATGATTAGCATTTTGTTAACATGTTGTTTGCATTAGCATTTGGTAGCATGTTTTAAAATGTTGCTAACATGTTTTAGTATGTTGATAACATGATTAGAATGTTTTTAGCATTATTAGCATGTTGCTAGCATATTTTAACACGTTGCTTACATGTTTTAGTGTTGATAACGTGATTAGCATGTTTTTAGAATGATTAGCAATTTTTGCTAGCATGTTTTAACATTGCTAACATGTTTTAGTATGTTGATAACATGATTAGCATGTTGTTAACATGTTGTTTGCATTAGCATGTTGCTAGCATGTTTTAAAACATTGCTAACGTGTTAGTATGTTGATAACATGATTAGCATGTTGTTAACATGTTGTTTGCATTAGCATGTTGCTAGCATGTTTTAAAACCTTGCTAACATGTGTTAATATGTTGATAACATGATTAGCATGTTGTTAACATGTTGTTTGCATTAGCATGTTGCTGGCATGTTTTAAAACGTTGCTAACATGTGTTAGTATGTTGATAACATGATTAGCATGTTGTTAACATGTTGTTTGCATTAGCATGTTGCTAGCATGTTTTAAAACCTCGCTAACATGTGTTAGTATGTTGATAACATGATTAGCATGTTGTTAACATGATGTTTGCATTAGCATGTTGCTGGCATGTTTTAAAACATTGCTAACATGTTAGTATGTTGATAACATGATTAGCATGTTGTTAGCATGATTCGCATGTTGCTATCTTATTTTAACACGTTGCTTACATGTTTTAGTGTTGATAACATGATTAGCATGTTGTTAGCATTATTAGCATGTTGCTAGCATGTTTTAACATTGCTAACATGTTTTAGTATGTTGATAACATGATAAGCATGTTGTTAGCATGTTGCTAGCATTTTTTAATACGTTGCTAACATGTTTTAGTATGTTGATAACATGACTAGCATGTTGTTAACATGTTGCTAGCATGATTAGCATGTTGTTAGCATGAATTGTTACTAGCATGTTCCAGGGGGAACTCATGAAAAGTTTGAGGTACACGTACATCATTTTTCTCTTTTGATGTCATTCACTTAATTTCAAGTCATTATTCATTTTGTGACTATTTAAACTTTGTCTTATTGTCTTATGCATGACTGAAACATATTTTGAATGACCTGACAGCATTGCAGCTCGATTGGATTGTTTGTGTACAAACATAATACTGAAGTGCTTCATTACATGAGTATTCATTGCACTCTTTGTTTAGATAGTATAAATGCTAATTATTATATTTTATGATGGTATTTCCTATTTCAATAGATATAAATGTGCCGATAGATACAACGCTGCTGCAGTGCGTGAGTCACCTGTGATGAAGCTCACCTGATGTACAGTACAGTGTCCTGAAGTGTTGAACTTGTCCTTGTTTGGAAGTAAAGGATAATCCGCAGCAGACTGAGCCAAGGACAGCAGACACTTCCAGGAGAAGCTTTGTGAGACGCATTTGGCCAGAAGAGCGGCGCTGAGTTGTGCCAGACCATATGGTGCATCAGGGCCTGAGTGAATGAAAACATGCAGATCTTTCAGTGACTTCAATCAACCACTGAAAGAAAACATTCCTTTCCATTGTAAACATTTAACATGAATATCACTGCATGTCTTTCTTCCGTCTGTGCGCTGCAACCGGCTGGACAATAATTTACAACTACATGAGTAAAGTTTGTGAACAAACTCTGATGTTGGCTTGACGAAGCCTTGTCTGAAAGTTTAAAATAACTTTGAAAAGCTTGAAATTTTTACTCAGAGAAAGTAAAAAAATAATTACTAACATGTTTTAGCACATTGCTAGCATGAATTAACACATCGTTAGCATGTTTTAGCATTTTGCTAACATGATTTAACACATTGCTAACACGTTTTAAAATGTCGCCAGAAAGATTGTGTTAGCATGTTGTTAGCATGAATTAGCATGTTGCTAGCATTATTTAACACATTGCTAACATGATTTAAAATGTCGCCAGAAGGATTGTGTTAGCATGTTGTTAGCATGAATTAGCATGTTGCTAGCATGATTTAACACATTGCTAACACATTTTAAAATGTCGCCAGAAAGATTGTGTTAGCATTTGTTAGCATGAATTAGCATGTTGCTAGCACTTTGCTAACGCATTTTAAAATGTTGCTAGAAGGATTGTTGGCCTGTTGTTAGCATTAATTAGCATGTTGCTAGCATTATTTAACACATTGGTAACACGTTTTAAAATGTCGGCAGAAATATTGTGTTAGCATTTTACTAGCATGATTTAACATGTTGTTAACACATTTTAAAATGTTTGCAAGAAGGATTGTTGGCCTGTTGTTAGCATGAATTAGCATGTTGTTAGCATGATTTAACACGTTGCTAACACGTTTTAAAATGTTGCATGAAAGATTGTGTTAGCGTGTTGTTAGCATGAATTAGCATGTTGCTAGCACTTTGCTAACGCATTTAAAAATGTTGCTAGAAGGATTGTGTTAGCATGTTGTTAGCATGAATTAGCATGTTGCTAGCATTATTTAACACATTGCTAACACGTTTTAAAATGTCGGCAGAAAGATTGTGTTAGCATGTTGTTAGCATTAATTAGCATTTTGCTAACATGATTTAACACGTTGCTAACACATTTTAAAATGTCACCAGAAAGATTGTGTTAGCATTTTGTTAGCATGAATTAGCATTTTGCTAGCACTTTGCTAATGCATTTTAAAATGTTGCTAGAAGGATTGTTGGCCTGTTGTTAGCATTAATTAGCATGTTTGCTAGCATGTTTTAAGATGTTGCTAGAAGGATTGTGTTAGCATTTTGTTAGCATGAATTAGCATGTTGATTGCATGATTTAACACGTAGCTAACACGTTTTAAAATGTCGGCAGAAATATTGTGTTAGCATTTTACTAGCATGATTTAACATGTTGTTAACACATTTTAAAATGTTTGCAAGAAGGATTGTTGGCCTGTTGTTAGCATGAATTAGCATGTTGTTAGCATGATTTAACACGTTGCTAACACGTTTTAAAATGTTGCATGAAAGATTGTGTTAGCGTGTTGTTAGCATTAGCTAGCATGTCTTGCTAGGATGATTTAAACATGTTGCTAACACATTTTAAAATGTTGCCAGAAAGATTGTTGGCCTGCTGTTAGCATTAATTAGCATGGTGCTAGCATGTTTTATCATTTTGTTAGCATGATTTAATGTTTTAGCATGTTTAACATACTGCTAACATGATTTAACATGAATATCACTCTGCATTGTCTTCTCACACAAACTCAAAATCTATTTTTCTTAAAATCGATATTTCATGTTTGTTTAATTAATTATTTGGCATGAAAATGTACCGTATACATAATGCACATTATAATAATATAATAGATGCTTAACGCTCTGCACTATTTTTCTCTTATAATAAAATCATCTTAACTCAAATCAATATTTCAGGTCCATTTATTTAATTATTTATTTTGCAAGATAATGTACAGCTTAATGCAAATTAAAATGTTATATTTATTTCTCAAATAATACATACTTTTATAAATCAATATTTCATGTCCATTAAATGGCAATAATTATTTAGGCGAGATAATGTACAGTATATGATGCACATTATCATATAATATAATTTAATATAATGCTTGAATGCTGTTTTGTGTGATCTGTTTATTTGAAATAAACTGAACATAAATCTCCTGCTAAAGTTAAACGCGCAGTATTTGTTGCAGCCGCTGAAGTGTTTTTGCCCTGAGCTCATGGGGGGCAGATGCCACACAAAGGCTCTTTGTTGCGCTCGTCCAATCACACACACTGGAGGACAGAACCGCTAGTGCGTGTGCGCGCACGCGCGCGCCAATGGAAGAGCTCGGTCCCTGAGACGAGGGCGGATCTCGCATTTGGATGCCGTGCGATGCTCGATCACCGGTGCAAGCGGGCGGACGGACACTGGGGCTGCTCTGCGTCGGGCGTGCGATGCACTGACCAAACCTTCACTACATAGGGGTTATTTATGAGCTAGTGTGCGAGCGTCGGGTGGGATCGGCTCAGCATCATCCCTGATGTGAGTACAGCAGGATTCAAGGATGGATACACGGGCCACACCTGTGCGCCAGCTGCGTAACCCGCGGACCTGTTGGAGACCACCGGGCACAGACTCGCAGCTCTGGGCAGCAGACAGCCCAGCGATGGCGCTGTGACCACCGGGTTCGACAAAGACCTTATGGGGCCCCTTGCGCAGCAACGCGCCCGCTGGATTATCATAGCTTCTGGATTCTGTTCGGACCGGCCTTATACTGACTGGACCGAACCTTCCTCCTTCTCTCAGTGTGTGTGAGTGTGATTTTCAGACAAAGACCCTGCGCGCACCGCTGAAACCCACGCGCAATGGATGCGGTTCGGCTGGACGGGCTCGACCCACCGGCGGAGAACGGCAATGTGTCGCAGCCCGAACCGCCTAAGCGGCTCTCGCAGGTGGACACGGTGGTTCTGCCATTCCTCGGGGGGTTCGGGAGGTATCAGCGGCGCCTGGTGGCCCTGACGTGGATCCCGGCGTTCCTCATCTCGTTCATCCAGTTCTCGGATCACTTTCTGCTCGGCCAGCCGGACAGGAAGTGCGTCCGCCCGGATCAGGGCAGCGCGGGGAACGGGACGGGCTCGGATCGGGATTTATTCTTGGATCTGATCGCGAACGGGAGCGACGCCACCGAGAACAGCTACGTTACGGCGTGTATGTGCTCGGAGTGGCGCTTTGAGCTGCAGTCGGGACTGCAGCAGAATGTGGTCACCAAGGTAAGATCCTCTGATGGATGCCCTTGGAAAGGATTCCCTCCGGCTGATGGAAATCTACCATTTAAAGGAATAGCTCACCTAAAAATGAAAAATCCGTCATCGGTCAAATTCTGTCATATTCACTCACGCTCGTGTCCTTCCAAACCCCTTTGACTTGCTTTCTTCCCTGGAACACAAAAGATGTTTAACCAAATGTTTGCACTGTTCATTTACACACAATGGAAGTGAATAGGGACTGGGGCAGTTGAGCTGGGAAGATTGTCAGCAAATAACAGCTTGAATTTAGGATTTTCCATCACATAATGGAAGCCCATTCCACCTCATAAAGAAAAACATTCTTTGGAAAATCATATTTAGGGCATAAAATGTCATAACTATGACATAAAAAAGACTTTGTTTTGACATATTAAATCATAATTATGAGATAAAAAGTAAAAGATTATGACACACCGGCCCGGTTTCACAGACAGGGCTTAGATTAAGCCAGGATTAGGCCTTAGTTCAATTAGGGCGTTTAAGTAGCTTTTATAAACGTGCCTTACTAAACATTACTGGTGTGTTGACAAAACAATGGCTCTGACATATTTTAAGATATGCTTTCAGGTAAAACAGCTCAAACATGCATTTAAGTCTGGGACTATCTTAAGCCTTGTCTGTGAAACGGGGGAAAATGAGATAAAAAAAAACTTACTAAAACATAATTATGAGATAAAACTCAAAATTATTAGGTATGCACCGATATAAATGAAGGAAATAATCCATTATTTATCGGCTTTGATATATCGGCCAAATTTTCTGATAAGGCACATAACGATAACATTAAAAATTAACATATATCAGCCAATACCGATAATTCTTTATATTTGTAAGCCGATAACCGATATATTGGCCGATAAATCTGAATCCAAATTTTTATATCATTTTTGTGAGCCTGATTACAAAAACAAAAGTCTCAATCCATGTCTCGAGCGCACAATTGTAATGTTCTCATTATAATATTATGTAGCCTGAATGACAGACTTGCGCTGTATATGTTGCACTTAACTGTGCTTTACTTTTTGAAGTGATTTCAATCATATTTCAAGCAATTCAAAACCATCATGTGAACAGTGCTCATCTGAAGTGTCTCATCTGAATTATTTATCTGCTTTAATATATCGGCCAAATTTTATTTTAAGGCCGATAACGATAACATTAAAAATGAACATATCAGCCGATACCGATAACCGATAATACTTTATATTTGAAAGCTGATAACCGATATATTTGCAGATAAACCTAAAAACACATTTTTATATAATTTTTGAGAGCCTGATTACAAAAACAAAAGTCTCACCATTAAATCCATGTCTCAAGCACACAATTATTTTCCTTTTTGAAGTGATTTCAATCATATTTCAAGCAATTCAAAACCATAATGGTGGACAGTGTGCATCTGAAGTGTTTCAGCTGAAGGAAATTATCCATTATTTATCGGCCTTAATATATAGGCCATATTTTCCTATCAGGCCGATAACGATAACATTAAAAATCTGCCGATACCGATAACCGATAATTCTTTATATTTGAAAGCAGATAACCGATATATTGGCTGATAAATCTAAATCAAAACCATCAACGTGAACAGTGCGCATCTGAAATGTCTCAGCTGAGGGAAATAATCCATTATTTATCGGCTTTATTATATATATGCCAAATTTTCTTATAAGGCCGATAACGATAACATTAAAATGAACATTTATCAGCAAATATCGATATGGTGGCTGATATATTGTGCATCCCTAAATATTATGACATACTAAGTCATAATTATGACATCAAATGTCACAATTATGACAAAAAAGTCAAAATGATGACAAAACATCATTAATTTTGAATTTTATGACATGATTTTAACTTTTTGCCTCATAATCACAATGTTTTAATCTCATAATTATAATCTACCAAAGCATGTTTGGAGGAAATGGACTTCCCTAACTTTATGACATGTCTTATATGGTGTTTTTTTCTTATTTTAATCATTTTTAAGCTCAACAACTTCAAGTCAGAAACATATCAGCAAGAGCAAATGAGCAAACCAAATTAACATTTAACATTCATTTTGCGCTGGTCTGGAGTGACAAACCTCAGGTAACATGAGAAAACTGAGAAACGATGGCAGAATTTACATTTTGGGGTGAACTATTCCTTTTTTCCTTTAACAGAGACATCTGTGCAAAACACTGGAAATGTACAGGATCTTCTCCTTTATTATCTAACATGGCACAATGTGTTTACCATCTACTTCTGATGAGAAGAAATCACATAAAATCATGTTGCATGCACTGAAATTCACACCGAATATGCAAACAACATTTAACATGAAATCAGCTGGTATTTTGTCTCCATTTTTAACCAGTTGTCACAGAACTATATCAATTATTTGATGCACATTGCAGATTTGATTGAATAGGCCTTTTTTGCTCAAGCTTGCATTGATCAGCGGTGGTTATGTAAATGAGGTGTTTAAACAGCAGTGTCACGGGGTTCGTGAGCGTATCACTACACCTACAGTATGCATATCAGACGGATAATTGAGTGTTACACCCAGCACAGACTGGAGCAGATAACCCGTGTAAATGCTCACCACAACGTGCAGAGAGATAACTGAGGCCCGACAGCTGCTCAGCGCTCTGAACCAATAGTTTAAAGGGACGGTCAGATTGCACAAACAGTTTTTGAGTCCAAATAAACATCTATGACTGCTGCATGCAGAACTAGTTCCTGTAAAAGCATTATCTTATACATTCCCATTTCCACAGAAGATGCCCTGTAAACACAAGCTCTCCTTCAAACTCTGAGATAAGTGATGCACAGCGTTCCGGTTTTTCTTTGGCCGGATAGCCTGACGCCTGATGACTTGCTGTGTGTGTGTGACCTTTCTCACACCGATAGTCTAGTGTCTTTACCGAGTGTGTTAAAGAGGGTCATTCATTCATGCCGCCGGGCGTGCAAACAAA
This sequence comes from Anabarilius grahami, assembly GCA_003731715.1. NCBI lineage: Eukaryota > Metazoa > Chordata > Actinopteri > Cypriniformes > Xenocyprididae > Anabarilius > Anabarilius grahami. The sequence continues at coordinate 259,419 of RJVU01042599.1, read as the reverse complement.
TGCTAATGAAGCATTCTGGCCCGTTTGGTGTTTGAGGACGAGACGACACTGCAGGAGAGGGGATATTTGCTCACTATAGGTTTATTGAAGTTTATTGGTCATTGTGAACTCAGCAGTGCAGTTTCTAATCAAATTTGTCGTGGTAATTGTCATGTTTCAATGACAGAAACACAGTGTCCTTCAAAGGTAGATGTGGAGTCATGCAGGACGTGTTTGATATTTAAGGCCCTTCTTTTCCCATCTGAAAATCAGTATAAACAAATGAATTATACTTATAAAGATATATTGCAAAGAGACTGCATAAGGAAAACGTTGCAATGTGACATTGTTTTCATGATATTTGACCACATTTCACCACCAAATTTTCATTATTGTACATATCTGGATGATTTGGCTTTGAGTTTAAATCTGATTCTCATTATTCTCAGTATTACAGTAAATGTATTTCAATAAATTTACACTGTATAGTAATAATATATATTAGATATTTTAATTAGGATAATGATAATTAGTGGTTATATGCTTAAATGTGCTTAACTGACATATTTATATTTTTTGCATTTTGTTTTTAGGGTGAAATATTACTCTGTCTTAATTTTAATTATGATTCACTAATTGTTTTACTTTATTATAATAAAAATACTCTAATACAAAAATTTAAATCAGCATAAACTAAAATATGAAAAATAGTTCCATCATGTATAAGTAAATAATTTCAATAAATTAAATTATAAATGTATTTTTACACATTACAGTAAAATAAATTAGATTTTTTTATAACTAGCGAGGAGAAATGTGCTTAATTGGCATGAAAATAATATCACAAAACATTTTTATATTTTAATTTTGTTTTTAGACTGAAATATTTCTGATTGTCAATTGTAATTCACTAATTGTGTTTACTGTATTACAGTAAAAATACTCTAATACAAGAAATTGTATGTATTTCAATAAATTTATTTTACACAGTATAGTAATAATATATATTAGATATTTTAATTAGGATAATGATAATTAGTGGTTATATGCTTAAATGTGCTTAACTGACATAAAAACTAAACATCTTTATATTTTTTGCATTTTGTTTTTAGGGTGAAATATTACTCTGTCTTAATTTTAATTATGATTCACTAATTGTTTTACTGTATTATAATAAACATTTAAATCAGCATAAATTAAAATATGACAAATAGTTTAATGTATAAGTATTTTATAATTTTAATAAATTAAATTATAAATGTATTTTTACACATTACAGTAAAATAAATTTGATTTTTTTTATAACTAGCGAGGAGAAATGTGCTTAATTGGCATGAAAATAATATCACAAAACATTTTTATATTTTAATTTTGTTTTTAGACTGAAATATTTCTGATTGTCAGTTGTAATTCATTAATTGTTTCACTGTAATACAACAAAAATACTCTGAATACAAACATTCTAGCATAAATTAAATTCTAACATACTATAATCATGTATAAATATAGAATTTCAATAAATGCATTTTTTACACATTACAGTAATAAAAAACAATTTTTTTGTTAGGATTTTTTTTTTTAGAAAAGTGCTTAACTGACTTGAAAATATTGCAAAACATCTTATTTTCATTTTATTTTTAGGCTGAAATATCACTATATTCTTGAGAGGTTACAGCATATATTTCATACTTACTAATTAAATTGGGCCGGGTTTATGGTGTCAAGGCCTGTATAACTTACTGTATGTCATATTTTGATTATATTGACAACTATGGTGCTATATAGTGTTTTATAGGTATATGATATTTATGTATCCATCTGTCTTGTTTTGGTTGCAGTGGACGCTGGTGTGTGACGGAGAGTGGAAGGTTCACATCGCCAAGTTCTCTCTGCTGGTCGGCTCCATTTTTGGCTACCTGCTGATGGGAGCGATGGCAGACTGGTACGTTAACAAAATATGTATGATGGTTATGATCATATATATATATATATTCACAATACTTACTCTGAACCCTGTCAGGTTGGGCCGTATCCCAGTGCTGCTGGTGTCCGTGCTGTCCGTGCTGGTGTTTGGGTTAGCCGTGGCGTTTTCCGTGGATATGGCCATGTTCAGCACGCTGCGCTTCTTTGAAGGTTTCTGTCTGGCGGCCATCAGACTGTCCCTTTATGTCCTGAGTGAGTTTTATTCTCTTAAAGTGTAAAGTATTTATCCATCAATCTAGTATTTGTTATTAGTATTAGTACTTGTGAGCATGTAAGATCTGCTGCGTAAATAGACATACATAAATCCTGTAGCAGATCCAGGCAGGTGGAGCTGGGGAGGTGGAAGGGTTCAGAGCCAATGAGTCAGACTATTTAAATGTTGAGCAAGCAATCTCATTGGCTGCAGGATCAGCAGAGGCCCAATCAGCTTGTGCCATGCGCTACTGATGTGATTGCTTACAGATTGCATGTAAAGAAACGATCATCCTGCGCCATCTAGAGTTTCATGACTGAACTAGATATATATAAAAAATAAGGGCCGATTATTTAACGCGTTAATTTAATGAATTAGTTATGGGGAAAAATAATGCATTAAAATTGTTAACGCATTTAACGCACCGCATCCGCCCTGCCCCAGACCAACGTAAGTCATCTTACATTTTATACAGTTGATTGACGAACATGAAGCAGAGCAACAACTCACTGTGTGATAGAGCCTATAGAATAGTTAGAACGACCTAAAATTCAAGATATCAGGACAAAAATGCCCTTGTGTGAGTTTTTGTCTCATATTTATATCATATGATATGGTTAAGCAATATCACACAAGTGCTGTTTTTCTGTGCAGAACAGCAAATGTGATGTTGATTTACAACAGTTTAATAAATAAGAAATTGATATTGTTATATTTTAGACACAATATTGTCTGTTTTTGCTCAATTTTGCCAACGAAAATATTAAATATAAAGCCAGAGCAGTCCTGTTGTGCATCTCCGAGCAAAACACAGCAGTGTTTTGAGCGAATCAATCGGGCGAATCAATGATTCAACGACTCATTTATAAAGAGACTGTAGCTGCGTCCAAAATCGCGTTCTGTTGAGTAGGTACTACATTTGAATTTAAATTTACCTCAAGACCGTTGAAAAAGTATGTTCTATATAGTATGAATGCGTGTAGTATGAATGAAATCCGGACGTACTACATCCACCATGTTGTTACTGTCACATGACCTACCAGCGTCAGTTACATCCCTTCAACTCCATTCACAAATCCTCTCCCTTGACCAAATTGGATAGTAAAGTGTCCATCGAATGCGCACTTCAGAATCTCGTCGGAAGTAGTAAGTCTACCGCCTGCTGTTTTTCGAATACTATGAATTCGGACATACTACTCTGTTTGCATACTCTTTTTCATTTATAGTAGAGAAGTATTCGATTTTGGACGCAGCGATTTACTTAATTCCTGAATGAATCAGCTGTTTGAATGAATCGAATGAATGAATGACTCAATGACTTATTCATTTAGACATGTACTGCCACCTACTGACAGCTTTAATTTCTCATTTAGAGTATCATTTCAATCAAATAATTTTTTATTTTTTTTTGTCTATTTGATGCTTTTCTCATTTAACACAATAATGACTTTAAATGATCTTTTGGGGGTAATTTCTCTGCCAAATTTGATGTGTGATTAATTTGCGAATTATTAGATTAATGGCAATTAATTAATCTAATTATTCACACATCATAGTGTAATTAATTTGATTAAACATTTTAATCACTTGACAGCCCTAAAAAAATATATTATATTATTACTATATTAGTATATTACTATACTATTACTATATTTATATTTTTTTATAAGAATTTTTTTAATGAGAATCACCATTAAGAATAAGAATTGCACAAACAAACAAACAAGCCAAAATATCTAGAATANAATTTATAAAGCCTAAAATAGTCTATTTTCTTTATGCAAAATATAATTTCATACATATTCTTTTGATTTGAAAAAGTCGCCTCAAAGCCCAGGTCCTCCTGTAAGCACACCGTTTAATTTATGTGATCCATTTAATTCTCTGTGTGCTTTAGAAAGTGGTTTTCTGATGAGCAGACATTAAGTGTTGCTGATTAAGTAGCTTTTTCAGAGGCCGGGGGAAGCTGTGTGTGTGTGTGTGTGTGTGTGTGTGTGTGTGTGTCTAATCGCAAGAACACCTTAGAGTTCATTAATTTGCTCTAATGGAGCCACTTTCTGCTTCGCTCAGACTCTGACATTTGAAGTCTGATGCTTTACGGCACCCAATTTTCTCAGAAGCTTTTTGTTTATAATGGACATCAAAATGATTTACAGAGGGAGAAATAAGCCATAACATTAACAAGACTTTCACTTTGATCAAATATTTTTTTCCTGGTGTTTGCCAAGTCAAATCAGATGAAAAAAATACAAAACTCTTAAATGCATCTTCACTGGAACAGAATAAACTCAGCAGCAAAGAATAATCAGCATCTCTTCTTTGTTTAATATCCGCTCATGACATGACAAATTGATCTGCTGGGAGTTCATCGGGGCAATATTAATGAGTTATTCACACATAGACACACATGAGTAGAGTTGCAGTATAACATTACACTGTAGTCTCTTCTCTTTATATGTTTTTTTCCATAATTTATTGTCTTTGAAGTATAGCTGTAAAGTGTACTGACAAGCATTTATGGTAAACTAAAATATACTTTAATGTCATTTCTATTGAATCTTGTATGTCATGCATTTAAATAAATTTGCGTTTACACATTTGACATTTATAGAGTGAAACGCTTCTCAAACAAGAACAAATGTAGGGCGGGGCTTGATTTTGTCTGTGGGGAATTGATTGGATGGTTGTGGTTTGCTATTGGTGGATCTCATGTGAGTGACAGGTTGCCCCGCCCTCGTCATCAGAGAAGAGAAGCTGCAAGAGGGAGGAGAAGATATTCTGATTCAAGATTATAATAATAAATACTGTGTTTGTTTTGATTCTGTGATGATCTCTCCATCTCTCAGGGATTGAGTTGTGTTTGCCCAAATGGCGTTTCTCCATGACCATGATCGCCAGTCTGATCATCGTGGGCGGGCAGCTGCTGATGCCCGGTTTGGCGGCGCTGTGCCGTGATTGGCAGATTCTTCAGATCGCGATCATCGCCCCATTTGTGCTTATGCTGCCGTATGTCTGGTAAGACGCTCAATAAAGCATATAGTTCGGTTCGCCTACAGATGCATGAAACACAAAACTAGAAGAGCGCTCAGATCAGATTGCACGACTGCAATGAATGGAAATAAAATCTGTTTTACGAGGAAGAACAGACCCAGCTAACAGGGAACGTTCAGGCAAGGTTCTCTCGAAGTTATGAACAACCATTCTTCCAGTAACGTTAACAAAACACTTGTTCAAAGTTATCTGGTCTTTATTAATGTTCTCAAAACATTAGCACAAAAATATTATGTATAGATCATTCATGGGACATTTTTATCTGAAAGGTTTAGATGTTCGTCTCATGTTTTTTAACCTTTTTGTGTTGCTTGCACAATAGTTTTTTTTTTTCAATGAAATGAATATACTATATTTTAGTTTGATGATGTTATTTATGTAATATTTTAGGGGATTTTATGGTACTAAACTATATTTATGGGATAGTTATGATCCATTTATTACCTGTTAATTACGTATTTTTTTTGAAAACTGAAAATTAAATTTTCGACTTAAACTGTGGTAAATTTAGAATGTTTTGGAGCACAAACTTAAGTTTGGTCATTTTTTTCAAAGGAGACACTTGGCAGATTATTGCTGAAGTTAAAAAAAAGTGGAACTAAAAAAAGTATAAAATGAAAAATGCATAAAAATGAATTAAATAAATATTTTCCAAATATATTTATATGTATATGTAGTATATATTTTATATAGTACATGTTTTACTCTAAAACTGCAAGAAAATCAAAGCTATACATCTAAACAAGTTCCAAAATTGAGGTTGATATCTCAAAAAATGAGCTTTCAGTAAGATTTTGTTTGGTTGCAGTACCAAACACTTCCACTAGGAAATTAGTTTCCCATTCTTTCCAGTGCATTCATTTTTGACTGCGAGGAGCACAAGTGTGACTATTTTTTTCAGGACCATTTAACCTTCTTTTTTTGTGTGTTCACATATCAAGTGCCAAAACCTTTACCAAGTTTCGTACCATTCAGATGAAATAAAACAATTCTAAAAAACCAAAACGCTAATTTTTCGACCGAAGAGCACCAGATGGTTAAATGTTTCTACTCGTTTCAGAATGTTCAGAGAACCTTCAAAAGTATCATTCCCATAATATTTTAAGAATGATAAAATGGAATGTTTCCTTAACGTTCGCATAACCAAGAAAAGCGTTTTTAAAATATTTTAAAATCTAGACGTTTAGAACGCACAGAGAATATCTAAAAGAACATTTTTATAACTTAGAGGGAACGTTAGCAAAATGTTATTAGAATATATTTTTGTTAGCTGGGTAATCACTAGGTTTGATGAATTTTTACCATTAAATCTTTTAGTAAACTAGATATCTACATGCAGAACTGTATTCCACTTTGTTTTGTGCATGTGAAATAATTAGTACTTTTGGACAGACGGATATTTTGACCCCATTTCCTTTAAATACTTTAGTAGTGTTTTGTTTTCTGTAACCGTTTGCATAAATTTCCGTGCCATATCTTGAATGAGTTTTTGCTTTGGTCCAATACGCTAGTCTATAATCTATTTCAAATTGAACCATCCTGAAACAACACACAAAAACAAGACGAAGTTTGATCACTTCACGTTAGTCAGACTTGAACTAACCCTCCTGTTATCTTCACTCTTTTGTCAGGATGTTTCCCGAGTCCCTGCGCTGGTTGTTGGCCACTCAACATTACCAAAGAGCCAAGCGACAAATGTACCGAATCGCCCAGAGCAACAGCGTCGACACAGCAACCGACCCCAGTGGCATCCTCTCAGGTGAATACGGCTGTTGTTGATGTGAGGTGAATGTGTTTTACCTTGAGGATGATGATGATGATGATGGTTTTGTAGAGCTGGAGACGGAACTGCAGCAGAAGCCAAAGACGTCCTGCGTAACGCAGCTCACCGGCACCAGAAACCTGTGGAAGAACACCGTAGTCCTGTGCGTGAACTCGTAAGTGCCGTCTCGGCTGCGTCTCAAAACCTAGTGAGCTGAAATGAGCCTCATAAGAGAGTGATCTGAAACACTCTACACAGGCAGAAATATCAGAGTTTATATTAGAGTCACTTTTGGAAGGCAAGTAGATTTATAATCAGAGTTTCTAAAATTAAATGACTCTTTTCTGGGATTGTTTGTGATGTTGCCCAGCTGTCATCCAGTTCAGGGGTTTTCAATGTTTTACATGCTACAAACAACCAAATATCAGGAACCCTCTTCCTAAAATTTAAAAGGAAATTTATACTGTGGAAAAATTACTATTATAATCTATTTTTTATTTTAATCAAATTTTTATTCATTTATTTATTTTAATGCATTTTTAGATATTTAATCAATTTTGGATTTATTATTTATTTTATTATTATTAATTTTATTTATTATTTTTACAACTTTTCACTGTTTCTTCTCTACATTTCCCATTTTTATTTATTTTAATCAAATTATGATAATCTATTGTTTATTGTAATCTAATTTTAATAACCTTATTTATTTATTTTAATTTATTCATTTTAATATATTTATTTTATACTGTTTATTCATTTAAATAATTTTTTTTATATTTATTGTAATTTTTTTT
>RJVU01042599.1:238913-251170 GCA_003731715.1 Anabarilius grahami | reverse complement strand
ATCTTCTCTTTTCATTTTTATGTATATATTTAAATTTTATTTATTTAAATTTTTATTCTTGTATTTTAATTGAATTTTGTTTATTTTAATCTTATTTATTATATTTTTTCATTTTTTATTATTTACTTCTCTGAAGTATTTCACGGACCTCCTTTCACACCCTTTGAAAACCACTGATCTAGATGGTCACTACCTGCAGTTTTGCATAGGCGAAGGTGCAATCAAAGCGATCTCGAAAGGCAGTTCGCTTGAAATGCAACCCTAGTGTGCGAGCTAATCATTGTGCGTCTGTTCTCATCTCAACACATAATCAATCGTCCCTTCTTCCTCTCAGGTTGACGGGCTACGGCATCCATCACTGTTTTGCTCGCAGTGTTCTGGAGGGCAGTGAATCTCATCTGAATTACTACGCAGTGGCTGCCATCGCATTCGCCTCCTGTATTGTGGTGTGTCCTGTGGTGGGCGGCTTTGGCAGAAGAGGAGGCCTGCTTACCTTCATGATCATTACAGCCTTGGCATCGCTGCTGCAGCTGGGTCTGCTCAACCGTACGTACACTTACAGTCTATAACAGAGACTCTGTGGTTGTGTATCGTCCTCTGAATGTGTAGTAATGGCTGTTTTCTTTCTCTTAACACAGTAATCGGGAAGTACAGTCTTCGGCATGATGCAGGTAAAACTAAACAAGGAGTATAGTATTATGCATTATATGTTTTATAAAGCAGGTGTTCTCTACTGTTGTGACGGTAGGGTTTTATTATCAAAATTAAGCTGGTTAATTATTTGTGCATTTTTATCTCACTTGGCCAAATTAGTATTATATGCCAACATAAACAGGTCGCGTGACACATTCAATGAAACAATGATAAAACTGTGCAACGTATTAAAAATATACATCCAGTTTATTCTTGCAAGTTTATCCAATTCAAGAGACATTCAGAAACCAATTAAAAACCAATACATTTTGTACGCTAAACAACTTCAGTGTTGGGTTACTACTTAAAGGTGCTAAAGAGGATGTTTTGTTTTATACATTTTTGCAATATTACTTGAAACTGTCTTTACTAACTGATAAGACTATTTATTAGGTGCACTGAAAGGAATATTATTAATATACATCATCTGTGCATGAGGTAGGGCCTTAAAAACATCAGCCAATCGTTTACGCGATGATCGCGTAAACGATTGGCCCTCTGGCCCTCTGGCCCTCTGGCTTGTCAATCACTGAAATGACGTTCCTTGTGAGAGACGCGCAGCTGCGCGCTCCAGTAACTTTCCACACTCCACAGGCGCCGCATGCAATGTTTTTGTCAGGAGACAGGAGTAACAACTGCAGATTATGAGTTACCTGCGGTGAGTCCGACATAATGAATCACTTAACGATTGTAAGGCAGATTATGAATGTAAATTGATACTTATGACTGATCGCGCTCAAACGCGTCCAGTCAGAGCCAGTTGCGTTCAGTCTGCGATTACAGTCGGTGTTCAAATTCCATGTGAAAGTATATAAATCTGCTTCAGTCGCAGGAAACAATCACTGTATGTTGAGCACAGTCAGAATGTTTTAGCTACTCGTTAAATGTGTGCCCGGCTTAATAACACAGCGAATGCCGGTGGTAAACACTCGTGTTCCTATACTCGTGCAGGGGGGTTGTTCTTATGCATGCGCTCATTTAAAAAAATCAGTCGATGAAAAGATCCTCTGTACCACCTTTAATGTTCAGTCTTGGAAAGAAAACAGTTGAGAACCACTGTTATTAAGGATCTTAAGTGCATTGATAATTATGGGACCCTGTTACCACTTTAGTATAGAAAAATTAAGTAAAAAATGTAATTGCGACTTTATTTTATCCTTTTCACATCGTCACTTTTTTTTGTTGTTGTTGAATTTTTTTACTTCATAAGAATGGTACGAAACTTGGTAAAGGTTTTAGCACTTGCTATGTGAACACAAATAAATCATGGATATAATTTGAAGAGGTTAAATGGTCCTGGAAAAAAGTGTCACACTTGTACTGTTTGCGTCAAAAATAACCGCATTGGAAACGAATGGGAAACTAGTGGAATTGTTTGGTACTGCACCCAAATAAAATCTTACTGAAAGCTCATATTTTGAGATATCAAGCTCAAATTTGGGACACAACTTGCAGTTTTAAAGTAAAACATGTTTTGGAATATAAATATATATATTTCATATAAAATTTAAAATAGTATTTTTAAAAATCAAATTTTTGCATAAATTNAAAAATCAAATTTTTGCATTTATTGACATTGATTTGAGTGCAACCATTTTTATAAGAAATATTTAAATATTTTTGTGCTTATTAATTTAACAACATGCACAAAAGTTTCAGTGATTACCAATGTTGCTATACATTAGACAGAAAAATGCAGGGAAACACTGGATCTGTTTGTCCAAAGTGCGTTTTGTCTGAAATCTTCTCTTGTCTGTCATAGTTCTGCGAGACACCCTGAATCGGCGCTTCTCCTACGCGTTCTCCATCATCGGGATGTTCTCGTCTCATGCTGTCAGCACACTCAGCATCTTTTACTGCGCAGAGATCACGCCGACTGTCATCAGGTCAGCACATCTCTGTCTCCAGCACAGATCCTGTCTGTCAGATGACTCTTAAGGGACGATGACTGTTCACACAGAAAGCAGTTTACAGAGGACTTGAGATTTGTGAAACATTTCACCGTACAGTTTTGGTTAGATAACCCTTTCTTGAGACCTTTACATCACTATTCTGATTTGTGAAAGTTTCACAGCACAGTTCCTGTCAGTTAACCCTTCCTATTCTGTGAAATGTATCAGCGTACGGTGAAATATTTCACAAATCACAATAGTGAAGTTAAAGACTCAAGTAAGGTTTAACAGGCCCAAACTGCACTGTAAAAAAAATTCACAAATCAGAAAAGTGAAGTTAGACCTTCAGGGAAGGGTTAACTGACCATAATTGTTCTGTGAAAGATTTCACACATCAGAATAGTGAAGTTAGGCAGTCAAGGAAGGGTTAACTGACAGGAACTGTACTGTGAAAGATTTCACAATTCGGAATAGTGAAGTTAAGGACTCAGGAAAGGGTTAACTAAAACTTTTTGTTTGATTTTGTATGAACGGTCTGTGTTTATTGGGAATAAACGTTAAAATAGAGAAAGCCTATTTTGTCTAAAGGTTCAATAAACTGTTCCATTTAAAAAAAATAGATTTTTATGACTATTATTTTAGACTTTACAGGGTTAATACTTGCATGCCTGGCTTTGCAAACAGCAATTAACATCATTACCTGTAATAAATGCGTTTGTCTTAACAGGGGTGGCGGCGTCGGTCTGGTCCTCGCCAGCGCAGGGTTCGGCATGTTAACAGCGCCTCTCATGGAGCTCCACAATCAGAAGGGTTTCTTTCTGCATCACGTGATCCTCACCTGCTGCACACTGCTCTGCATCATTTGCATACCGTTGCTCCCGGAGACCGCCGGCCAACCGCTGCCTGAGACTATCGCTGAAGGGGAGGGGCTACTGCGGCGCCCCATCCTCCCCGGAGAGCAGCACCACCTCCTGGCCAGGACCGAGGTCAGGGAATACTCACGCGTTCAGGACACGCCCCTTCATCAGGTCGTGAACCCCGGCAACGGCTCAGTGCCTAGCAACAGTACAGCCAATGGCGTGAGGACTTCATGACAGCATTTTCTAAGAACGGCCAATCGAAGAACAGTGGGAGCGATAGGTTTCGATTGTAAGGAACGAGTTTCATTCATTCGTTTTTAAAACTGAGACAGATGTCCCGATAAAAGTGTCAAACGCCTCATTAACCAGCATCGGTGAAGATTATTACCATTGTAGAAACTGAAAATGTTATTTTAACTTGCATTCAACGAAAGGAGTTCTATTTTTCGAACGGCCACTAATTTAATGTCTCCGAACAACAACCTCACGGAGGAGTTTCACTGATTTGAATGTGTTTTTTGTATGTTTGGTAAATGTTTGGTATTTATTAAGGACAGAATGACGACAGTAAGAACCGACGGGCCTCGTTCACGACACGAGTGAAGCAAATTTAAATAGTTGTAATGCTTTCCATTCGTAGGAATGGTGGTCAAGCGCGACAGGAATGAGTTTCGCTCACGTTTCACGAATGAAGCGCGTCGTGTTCGTGTGCACCTCACTACGTTCAGGTTTTTTTAGTCTGTCTGTTTTGCACTAAAACTAGAAAAGCAATCATGAGTCGGCCAGATGAATCTGAACTGAATGTGTATGAAACCACATCTAGACAGATGATGGCTGTTTAAAAAAAAAAAAATACAACAGCACAACTTAATGGTCTGCTCTTAACATGCAAACATTAACAAACTCAATAACCTTCATCTGGGGAAACCTGTCAGGAAAGTGTCACGGGTCATATCGCACATCAAAATCAATAGAAATACATTAAAGACAGGAAAAAAAAATGCCTTTTTTTATTACTTTACCTCCCAAATTCTCAATGTAATGTGAAAAATTTCAAGTATTCATATACTATTTTAGTATTGTACTGGCTTGATATGTTTGTTATTTGATAAGTAAAAACATAAATGCATTAAAGTAATGAGAATTTAATGACAATCATCAAGAATAAAAAAAAAAGAATAATGTGCAGATCACATTTCCTTTTGCATTGTGCTAATGATATTTAGGACGATAGTGTCACAATGCTCAAATATTATAATGGTTGTAAAAACAACCATTTTATTTATTTTACTTTTGATTCTGGAGTGAAATGAGACCCAGACACACTTTCATGGCATTTACTCATAAATCATAAATCATCACTCTGGTTGATGTGGAGCATGACCACTAGAAGGGCTGCTGAGTGTTTTCATGTATATTATTATTATTATTATTATTAATGTGTAGAATAGCAGTGGAGTAACTTGAACATCACAAAACTCCTGTTTATCCTTAAACTACTGAATATGGAACCAAATGATCAAAAAAACAACAGTCTCCCGACCTTATAGCAGGACAATAATGAAACATTTCAATGTTTTAAACTGTGATTGCAGGTATTGTGTGTATACAGGCTTCTGGGATATATATATTTATCTCTGAATGTGAGTCGTGGTATTTCACATCCTAATGGCAGGAGTAATAGTGAGTGATCAGAAACAAGCACAGGATCAATACTCACGTATATGCATTTGGCTACTGTCCTGTATAAGCTTCAGCACTCCATGATACTGATTAAAGCACACTGGAGGAAGAGCACAAATGAGTGAATCTCACAAAAACAACAACATGCCCAGGCCATTTTTCACTCCAAAGATCCAAAAGAAATGACAAAGTATATTTTTCTTAAAGAGAATGAAACCTATTTTTAGGACCAAAAATCTCTCATTTCTTTAATGTGGGACAAAATATTATTAAAATTGTCAAGCACAACTGCTTAATTATAAATAAAAAAATATTTTTGTTTTAAAAATAGACTAAAATAATAGATTTTTTGGCTTGAAACATGACCCGGACACACATTAACGAGATTCACTCAAACATGGAGTGCATAAACAAATTTGTGCAAGAGACTGAAACATTTTCAATTAGCGTATTTTTCTGTATTTGACTCATTTTGACGATTAAGATTAGAATTTCATACATGTTAATAGTCCATTTTAAGACATTGCACTTGTAAATAAATACCATTTTTAATACAGTATATTTTGTTGCTCGTATTTTATTAGGGTTCCCACACCTTCTGATCAATACATTTCTATAACCTTTTGTGATCACTCACAAAGAGCAATTTATAAGCAATTAGAGAACAGAAAAATACCTTTTAAAAGAGGACGGGAAATCAAATGCTTTCATTTTTAAGTATTTTTATGTATTAATCGCTTTTTGTATTAATGTGTGAACAGCTTGTAATGAAACTTAAAAAACGAGACCTTCCCCGACTTCCTAGGTTGTCTATGAAAGACTGTAAGCTGATTTTGAGTCATTCTATGAAACGGGTGCCATTTCAAAATTTTCATTATGAACAAACTTTTTTTTTAAACAAACCTACATATTGAAAGAGATTAATCTTTATTAATATTATCCTCTTTATTCAGGCAAGGAAGCCATTCTTGTACCACCCCGTCACGGACAATACGTATGCCACTGGAGGAGTAAAACAAGAAATAGATTTTTTAAATCGAATGTTTTCCTAATATTTGGAAACCATCAATAGAAAGTCTGTAATTTTAATATATATTTTTAGATTTTTAATCATGAAACATGAATTTGACCTTTCAATGGCCTCATTGTTTGTAGTGAAAAAATGAATTTACTTAAAAAATACAAATAAAGTTACATTCATCTGATCAGTCCACACAACAAGAACATCATTCAACATTAATTTATGTAATATTTCTTTTTCTTTCCGTAAACCTTTAACAAAATGACCCTGTGACGGGGTGGGGTGGTATGGACAAAGTGTTTCTCTATATGATCTGCTGGTTTTAAACTTTAAAAACTGGGGGAGGGAGACATTCAAATTGAGTATAAAGTGTGTGAGTGAGTGAATGAGTGAATTAATGAACTTGCAGTGTTGGCAAGTTTGCGTTTTTCCTGCGGAATTGGGCTAGGCTACTTTTACACTGTTGCCGCAGGTTGTTTTTCACGTCCACGGGTTGAAGCGAGCCCAAATAACATGATATTTAGCCCTTGGAACGCACATTTTTACCAAGGGAACCCTGCCAAAAAAAAAAGTTTTACGCCCCAGAATGTGATTTTTATCAGGGGACATTTTGGGATTCAATTTACCACCCCGTCACGTTTTTGTGACGGGGTGGAAAATTTCATCCCAAAATGTCCGCAAATCTCCCATGTGGTCAAGTTTCTCAACTAGCATACATGCATTCAATCTGAAATATAATTATCTTTGTATTAATAATGTAAAAAAATTGAATAAAAAACAGTTTTCCCTATCTATTTTGCGTGACGGGGTGGTAAGTTTAAGCTTGACGGACCCTGCCTAACATGAAAAAGCAGCAAATAAACAATGTAAACAAAATGTACATAGTTGCCTGCTTTTATTCTTGGTGGCTATAAGGCTCAAATGATGTTACTTCGGCTTTGTGATGTCATTTAAAGGAACAGTGCATTATTTATAGATAAAACAAGTTAGTGTGACGGGGTGGTAAGTCAAACTGAGGGACGCGCACAAATCATAAAATATTTACAAAAAAAATAAGGTTTATTGTGAATAAATATATTTTGTGTAAATAGGGACACACATATAATCCTGAAAATAGTATATGTTTGAAAAATATATATAACTTATTTGGTGATATTTTAGATGCAAATGTCATGTTGGTTAACACGGACATGTGAAATTGGCTATGTAATAATGAAAACTGATCAGAAATAGTATGTTAATCTTCAAAAAAAAACATTTGATCATATATCATGTCAAAAAGAACACTTGAATTAATAACTTTAAGCTTTGGAAACAGACATATTTTGTGCCTTATGCATCTGATCAAATATTTGCGGACCCAAATGGCACCCGTTTCGTAGAATGACTCTTTTTATGCGAAAGACTCGGGCCGGTTTTGCCGGGAAAATTCAAAGGATGTGACGGTTACGCGCGCTCCCGAGATCGTCTCTTCCATTCAGTGACACATTAACGAATGCTATTATGCGTTATAATGCCGAAAAAGCCATCGAAAAGGGATTAAATTCAAACTATAGTCGGGCGTTCACACCAGACGCGACTTGCGCGAATAAATCGCGCTATTCGTGCAAAGTTGGACGCTGGAACATTTTAAAGGTGCGTTCACACCAGACGCGAAAGAAGCGTTAAGCGCGAGTGATATGTTAAATCAATGCAATGACGCGATTCGCGCGAATGAGGCGACGCGGATTGAGCGTTTCGGGTGCTTGACGCGCGTGATTCGCGCGAATCGCGCAAGTTAAAAAATCTAAACTTTGGCGAAAATTCGCGCCGCGTTAACCAATCAGGAGCTTGCTCTAGTAGTGACGGAGGCAGAAATCCGAAACAAAAATGGAGGCCAAAATCATCGTCGCTGTACGATACATCTTATAGAAACAGGAATAAAAATTATTTTGCTTGGAAGAAAGAGTGAGGAGGTCGGACAATCTGGTAAGTTGTAAAAAACGGTCTTTACTCAATTTGAGCTATAGGCTATAAATTGAGACTACAAGCTAGCTAAAGCCGGCAAATTGAGCTTATTCGCCGCATTTTACAACTACTTTCCCGCTGACGAGTTGTGTTCAGAGGAAGTGTGTGGAAGAGTCTGGGACACATATTTAAAGAAGGCGGAGAGCCCCTCTCATTCGCATCTGTTGTGAAGTAAATTTCACGCGCGAAAGAAGCGAGTAAACTCAAAATGTTCAAGCGTCCAACTATGCGCGAATAGCACGATTTATTCGTGCAAGTCGCGTCTGGTGTGAACACCCCATTAGTTTACTCGCATCATTCGCTAACCCTAACCTAACCCTAACCCTAACCCTAACCCTAACCCATTCTACAGAAACGTCCACTTTTGGTATGAGAAAATGTCTTAAAATGTATTTCTTTTTTTAACATTTAAACTTAGACCACATTATTATATTACACTTGGATTTTATGAATACATATAAATGACAGCTTAATGATTTTTTTTTTTTTTGTACATTTATTTAAAGACTGCATGTCCCCTTTTTTTGTCACTGGTGTTACCTTACTTCTCTGGCATTTTTAAACATTTTTATGAAATATTATTTCTAAATTTTTTCTGCACAATGCAGTCAGAGTTACAGAATAATAATGATAATGCAAAAAATAAGGAGATTATGTGTTATTTATTTTAATCAGGTTAGTTAAAAGTGTGATTGAATGATGATAAATCAACCATGTATTTACTATAACAATGAAAATATTTGAAAAACAGTTATAAAAAAGTAATGATGCAATCCTTTACATCTTAATTCTTGAATCTAGCAGAATTCAATGGATGTAAAATTATTATCATGTCACATATGACACATTTTATTTAATGTGACGGACAAAACACAGTAACATCAGTGACACAATGAATCACCAGTGACGTATAAGACCAAAGATCCTTAATTTTTCAACTATAATTAAGTAGATGAGACTACATTTTTACATTTGGTATACAATAAAAGACTATCATTGACACTTAGTGAAAGCAGTCAGTAAAAGATCATAAAAAACATTTTAAAACTGTCTGTAAAATACGCTGTCCGTAAAGTCGCTGCACTGAATTTAGCCAAAAACCCTTAATTTAGCCAAATCTGACCAAAGGAGGATTAACAATGAGAAAGAAAAGATATAATCATGTAATCTTAGTGCTTTTTTATGCAAAATAACTAAATGAATAGCTTTAAATAAAGTTTATCTATAAACGGGTAACACCAGTGACGGTAACACCAGTGACATTTTCATTTAAAGGTAACACCAGTGACATTTTTATTTAAAGGTAACACCAGTGACATTTTTCATGAAAAATGCATTTTACAAAATGGCTGCTGCAAGGAATCAATCCACATGTTGTCAATCATGATAAATTCACTAAATCTAGTTTAATCCATTTGTATTCTAGTTTTTTATAATTCCCTAGCAATAAAGTAGGTCACACCAGTGACTTCAACTAAAAGCTTCATATGAAATTATGATTTTATAATAAAAATTTCTGATAATTGAAAAGAGATAGTGGACTTTCCATTGGCCTTTCTTCATTGATCTTCAGGAAATAAGAAGAAGGAAGTCAAGTGATGTCATCAGTGTGATTTTTTTATTTAAAAATAAGAGATTTTTGTTAAAGGTAACACCAGTGACACAACTCCAGGGGACCACTACATTCATTAAATATTTAAAAAAAAACAAATGCAAAAAAATATTATATGTCATTTACATTATATATTTGATAGTTATGCATACATTATTGTATTTGAAATGGTAGAAAAACCTGTTTGTGAGCTCAAAATAAGCCCTTTCCCTCTGAACATGACTGTGGGGACGAGCACTTCTGTGGCGCTTGGAATTTTTATAATTAATTAAAAAACAAATATTGACACATTGATGCTCAAGAAGGTTTCATTGTTCAAATAACGTATTGTTTCATATTAAAATATATAAAAAAAAATTATCCTAAAGTGTTTTTCAAGTGTAATGTTTCTGTAAAGTTTGGGGACAGAAAAGTGGACGTTTCTGTAGAATGACCCAGACGCAAATTCGCGCAATGAGAGGGGCTCTTTGTCCCAGACTCTTCCACTTCTTTCTGCACACTTCCTCTAAATAAACAACTCGTCAGCGGGAAAGTAGTTGTAAAATACGGCGAATAAGCTCAATTTGCCGGCTTTAGCTAGCTTGTAGTCTCAATATGTATATATATAGCTCAAATTAAGTAAAGACCGTTTTTTACAATTTACCAGCTTGTCCGACTTCCTCACTCACTTTCTTCCACTTCCTTTTTATTCCTGTTTCTATAAAAGTATGAAGATGTATCGTACAGCGATGATGATTTTGTCCTCCATTGTTGTTTTGGATTGCTGCCTCCGCTCGCTATGTCGTAATCACGTCACTTGAGCAAGCTACTGATTGGTTAACGCGGCGCAAATTTTCGCCAAAGTTCAGATTTTTCAACTTGCGTGATTCGCCCGAAACGCTCAATTCGTGCCGCGTCTTTGCAACGACTTAACGTCTAAATCACTCGCGCTTAACGCTTCATTCGCGTCTGGTGTGAACGCACCTTCACACAGCCATATCCATATAGTCGTCTCAAATTCATAATCAAACTATCTTAACAGTGTAATTTTAATTACCTCATCTGTCGACATGATGCCGGTGAATAGCAGAGCTGGTGCAAACATATCCATAATCACTATGATCAGATGATTTCTGAACTGCTGTTTCTCAATGCTGTCATTTTTGTTGTGTTTTTGTTATTGAGAGGATCGCGCGCCGCACATATTTACATATTCATATAACCGTCGCTCACAGCATCGTGACGGCGTCGGGATGTTAGTTCGCTGCAGAGGTATTTCCAACTTCTTTTTATTTCTAAGCAAAAGACTGAAAAAGAACTTCGCCGTCTCTTTTACGTTACGTGTACGAGCGCAAGCAATAATTTGCTGGCTGCAGTTCACTTAACGGCCACCGGTGTCGCTAATAACAAGGGTTTCTGAATTCTACATAGAGATGCTTTAAAATCTCCCTCATATTTCCAGGTTTTACACAACCTGAAATTATTACATTAAAATTACGAAAAGTTTAAAAATACCAGATCAGTTTTTACCATGTTATTCTTTGCTATAACCCACATATATTTGGCTCAGACTGGCTCAAAACCAGAAAAGTACCACACAAAATAATATTGCATTGCAACAGCATAGTTTTTGCTTTAGATTTATTAAGCTATGTACAAAAGAAGTGCCATGAAGTAAAACAGTGAATGTTTAAAACTTGTCAGGATGAAGCTGCATCTCCTTTTTGATTCTGTCCTCCACGAGTAGTGCAAGATTTGAGTCCGTCATGGGTAAATTGTAACTTACAAATACCTGTTTCTTTGTCTTCTTTGCTGAAAAGAAAGAGAAAAATAAATGCTAGAAAACTAGTATTGCCAAATTCTCGCCACATAAAGTTTTAAAATTAGACAGTAATGAGTCTGATTAATTGTAATGAGTGAAAGTGTTCGTACTGAGTCTCTGTGCGAGAGAGCTGGGTGTCGTGTCTGACGTGTCGCCCAGCACCAGAGTAGACAGAGGCACTGAATCCTGGGAAAAAAAGAGCAAATACATGACATGAGCTGCAGGAGACACATCTCTGATGGAGCTACTTTCATATGGAGCCAATCAGAGAAGACATTTTAAATCAAAAATACACACTTGTAAAAAAAAAAAATTGCCAGTAACAAAATATATAGTTGTCACTAACAAAAAAAAATTATATTGCTATAGTTATTAAATTAACTATGATATTTTCTGCTTGTTATGAAAAATAGACATATTTATAAATGTCAACTGCAACCACCAAAAGTTAAAATGAAGTAGATTCCCCACGGCAACCGCTGTTGTTATTGTTATTATTAACTAAAATTATTAAAAATCTTTTTTGTTAATTGAAATAAAGCTGAAATATAATATAAATATTAGATGAAAAACGTAAGCTTAAAAATTAAAAAAGAGAAATGCATAGAAAACTAACTGAAATAAGTTAAAAGTACTAAAATTACTAAAACTGAAACAAATTTTTAAAAAAATTAAACCTAAACAGAAA
>RJVU01042599.1:198686-212549 GCA_003731715.1 Anabarilius grahami | reverse complement strand
AAATAGTTAAATATAAAAATATATAGAAATAAGTATATATGTATATTAAAAATACAAATGAATTAAAAAAAGAAATTCAATTCAATTTAATTAAAAATGTCTCCTCCATTTCAGGACCAAAATCATATGAGAAAGTTTCCACAACCTCAGGTCACCACAACTACCCGTTTTACCCGTCATATCAACCTGTGGAGAGTCAGGTATCACTAGCGTACACAAGTTTCTTGCAGACTACAACTGCCCATGATCATATGAATGAGAGATGAAAATGATTCAAAGATGGAACTGATCTGTTTCTATGACCGCCTCTCTGTTCAGGTGTGTAACTTCCTGTCAGCTACAGACCGTAGCTGGAGGGACTTCCTGTGTGAGCAGAACTCACTCTCAGACGTCCACTTCAGCCAGAACTCTCGCTGGGACGCTGGTATTTACTCTCTGTGTGTGTGTGTGGTCATGTGTTTGTTAAATATATTGTCATACAAAGTGAAGAGAATGTGTGTGTGTGTGTGTCCTCAGGGTACCAGATAAGTGGATCTGTCTACAGTTGTAACACATTTGACTCTCCTCCCTCACCGTTCACCCTGGAGACCAGCATGAGATCAGCAGAGGCCATGGCACTGTCAGGTACACACTCCCTAGAAACATCTACCTACAAATGCAATGATCTCTTAATGATTGCAGCTCAACACTGAGGACGTTTTGTCCAGTTTTGTCTCACCTGTGTCTCTGAATCTCTTCCAGACGCGCGTCTGCAGGTGACGGTGTTCAGCGGTGAGACTCTGGTCGCAGACATCACCGTCACGAGCGCCGAGGGCTGTCGACTGGCTCCTCATGACGACAACTGGAGCTACAGCGGCCAGGGCGGCCCGGAGCTGGTTCCTCTTCCTGGAGTGCTGGAGGGGGGCGTTCTGCTCTGGATGACGCCCGACGGCCTGTACGCCCGATGCTTCTGTCAGAGCCAGGTCTACTGTGACGGGACGCAATCAAACCTGAGCACCAAACTCTGTAAACTAGAGAGGGAGCAGACCAGCAAACTACTGGACACACAACTGTTCCTGACAGGTTAGAGCGAGCAAGAACAACCAGTAGAGGCTTTGCTATGTTTCACTCCGCTTGCACTGGAAAGAGAGCCCCGCCTCTACCATTAAGCCACGCATACATACACACACACACACACACCAGGGTTGGAAATGAACAGGGGCTTGGGGCAAAAATGTCACCAAAATGAATAAAAATGCTTTCAAAAACCAAGATATGGTGCAAAAAAAGTCTCTGTATAACTTCTTGTTTTTAATATTTATAAGCAGTATCACTCGAGCAAAAGTGCTGTTTTCTCGAATATCAGCACGTTTGCAAATGTGATATTGATTTTATACAACAATTCAATAAATAAGTTAATAGGATATTAGTATTGACTTACATTTTAGACTTAATAATGTCTGTTTTTCCTCTATTTTGTCAAGAAAAATAGTTCCAAACAGAGCCATTGCGCGTCTTTGAGCAATACAGTTTCAGTTTCTTTACTGAATGAATCCACGTTTTAAACAAATCGTTATAATGAATGACTCGATGACTCATTCAGTCACTTCTGCTTTGTCCCTGAATGAATCAGCTGTTTTGAACGAATCGTTCTAGTGAATGACTCCATGACTCACTCAGTCACTTCTGCTTTATCCCTGAATGAATCAGCCGTTTTAAATTAATCGTTCTAATGAATGACTCGACGACTCATTCAGTCGCTTCTGCTTTGTCCCTGAATGAATCAGTCATTTTGAACGAATCACTCTAATGAATGACTCGACGACTCATTCAGTCGCTTCTGCTTTGTCCCTGAATGAATCAGCTGTTTTGAACGAATCGTTCTAGTGAATGACTCCATGACTCACTCGCTTTGTCCCTGAATGAATCAGTCGTTTTGAACGAATCGTTCTAATTGAATGACTCGACGACTCATTCAGTCGCTTCTGCTTTGTCCCTGAATGAATCAGCCATTTTGAACGAATCGTTCTAATGAATGACTCGACGACTCATTCAGTCACTTCTGCTTTGTCCCTAAATAAATCAGCAGTTTTGAACAAATCTTTTGAGTGAATGATTCAATGACTAACTTGTTAAGACAATGATTTGCCGCCACCTACTGGCCGTTTAAGTATCATTTCATTTTATCTGAGGGACTTAGTGACAAAGATTGAACACTGTTCTGGTTAAAGAGAGAGAATGTGTTTATAAACAGAGTATTAAGAGCGAAATATGAGATAACATTGTAAATATAACAGTTGCATTGCATTTTTCCTTTTGGGAAATTGCAAAGGTCACCTCTGACGACAACTAAACAGCATATTTAAAGTCGGCATTAAAGAGAAGTTTCACTAGTATTTTCTTCCCTATTAAATGTCACTGCAAAAGGGAGGGGAAGTTATTTTGATTCAAGATTGTGAGGGCACATGAATTAAATGAACAAAAATCATTTATAATAAATACAATATTCCATTAAAAATAATAATTGTCAATTTTAATGTTCTATTCACTCACTCATTCAGAACTCCAGGGTTATTTCCTGCACGCACGTCCTCCTCCGCGTTTCCACGTGCAGCTGTTTTTTGAGTCCAGTGACCCCTCAGCAGACAAGAGACCCCTGACAGTTCAGGTAGTGACCTTTGACCTCTCCTACCACACTGATGTGCAATGTTCACCTCCACATGACAAAACACAGCTCACTTCTCTTGTCCTGCAGGTGGAGCCGCTGTTCGCCCGGCAGCTGCTGCTCCTCCTCCAGCAGGGCGGCGTGAATTACATGAGAAGCACCCATGAACTTTCACCTCTGACCCCTGAGCAGATTTACACCCATCAAGATTTCCCCGCCATCAACGGACAGCATGGCAACTTCATCCAAGAGTGACCACGCAGGAGTTACAAGACGTTTCTAGATTTTACTATGTATTGGCAAAGTAAAAGATACCAATTTTTAATTAACAGTTAATAATATTAATAACCCCAAAACTACATATAGGTGATCCACGTAGCAACTTAATGCATTAATACAAAGTGTGTCACAACATTTCTATGATATATATATATACATATACATACATACCATATATTTATATATTACACACTACCAATCAAAAGTTTGGAAACATTACTATTTTTTATGTTTTTGAATGAAGTCTCTTCTGCTCATTAAGGCTGCATTTATTTCATAATAAATACAGAAACAATAATATTGTGAAATATTATTACAATTTAAAATTATGGTTTTCTATTTTAATATACTTTAAAATATAATTTATTCCTGTGATCACAGCTGAAGTTTCAGCATCATTACTCCAGTCTTCAGTGTCACATGATCCTTCAGAAATCATTCTAATATGATGATTTATTATCAATGTTGAAACAGTTGTGCTGCTTAATATTTTTTTGGAACCTGTGATACTTTTTCAGGATTGTTTGATGAATAAAAGGTTAAAAAGAACAGCATTTATTCAAAATATATATCACTTTTTATCAATTTAACACAATCGTGCTGAATAAAAGTATTAATTTCTTTAAAAAAAAAAGAAAAACTAACTACTGACCTCAAACCTTTGAACGGTAGTGTATATTGTTACAAAAGATTTCTATTTTAAATAAATGCTGATATTTTTTTAACTTTTTATTCATCAAAGAATCCTGAAAAAGTATCACAGGTTATAAAATAATATTAAGCAGCTCAACTGTTTCCAACATTGATGATAAATCATCATATTAGAATGATTTCTGAAGGATCATGTGACACTGAAGACTGGAGTAATGATGCTGAAAATTCAGCTTTGCATCACAGAAATAAATTATATTTTAAAGTATATTAAAATAGAAAACCATAATTTTAAATTGTAATAATATTTCACAATATTATTGTTTTTTCTGTATTTATTATGAAATAAATGCAGCTTTAATGAGCAGAAGAGACTTCGCTNGAAGTTTCAGCATCATTACTCCAGTCTTCAGTGTCACATGATCCTTCAGAAATCATTCTAATATGCTGATTTATCATCAATGTTGAAACAGTTGTGCTGCTTAATATTTTTTTATAACCTGTGATACTTTTTCAGGATTCTTTGATGAATAAAAGGTTAAAAAGAACAGCATTTATTCAAAATATATATCACTTTTTATCAATTTAACACAATCGTGCTGAATAAAAGTATTAATTTCTTTCAAAAAAAAAGAAAAACTAATTACTGACCTCAAACTTTTGAACGGTAGTGTATATTGTTACAAAAGATTTCTATTTTAAATAAATGCTGATATTTTTTTTTAACTTTTTATTCATCAAAGAATCCTGAAAAAGTATCACAGGTTATAAAATAATATTAAGCAGCTCAACTGTTTCCAACATTGATAATAAATCATCATATTAGAATGATTTCTGAAGGATCATGTGACACTGAAGACTGGAGTAACGATGCTGAAAATTCAGCTTTGCATCACAGAAATAAATTATATTTTAAAGTATATTAAAATAGAAAACCATAATTTTAAATTGTAATAATATTTCACAATATTATTGTTTTTTCTGTATTTATTCTGAAATAAATGCAGCTTTAATGAGCAGAAGAGACTTCGCTCAAAAACATTAAAAATAGTAATGTTTCCAAACTTTTGACTGGTAGTATATATATGAGTAAAAATAATTAAAAGTATTAATCTGAAAACATTAAGAAATATTTCAGTGGCTGTCTGATTAATAATGATAATATTTTTGTGCTTTGTATGTTATTTTCTCTGCTTGCACTGTTTTAATGTTGTAAAACTGATTTCAACAGCATCTCAGGGACAAAATCTGTTTAAAATGAATGTATGTGAATTAAATGTGAATTAAATATCCGCATATTGCTTATTGCACAGTATATACTGTGAAATAAAAGTATGTGAAACTATATATTATGCAATGATAAACATATCAGTGACACTTCACCTTAACTTTACAATTAGTTACAAAAGAACCAATGTATGTTAATAAATGCTGTAAAACACTGTTTATTTTTGATTAGTTAATGCATTAAGTTGTGTTATTGTAACAGTACATTGTCACATTTCTTTATAGCATACAGTATGTCCTGTGTCCATTTATTCAAGTATTAAATATTATACATTTTTATAACATAAATGTTTGGTCAAACTCTGCTCCTTCAATTAAAGCATGAGTCATTTATTTCTTCATTTATTGCATTTATTTGGTTCACTTTAAAACACAGAAATGCACAATAAATATGACATTCACTGGCTACCATACACAACTGGACAGTGTTTGAAATCAGAGACAGAGAATTTTTAGAGTGAAACACTTGTAAACTTTTTTTTTTTCCCTACATGGACCACATAATATGGTTTTGGAATGTACACGGTTAGTTAATACCCACAGATGCTGTCTAGTAGTGAAATGAGTGACGCTTCCAGAGATCTCAAAGCATTCGGACCTCCAACAAGAGTTTGTGTCACAGCAACGGAGGCCGAGCAGAACTTGTGCATCTGTTCACGCCGTTCCAAGTCATGCCACGAGATAACATCAGGAAGTGACATCATTCAGTGAGTGATTGCATACACAAACCCACAGTGAAGTGGTGAACCTGATTTGCTAGAAACTGAAGCAACTTGGTTACTAGTGAAATAGTGTTCAAAATAATACTGGCATCTCTTCATTTCAAGTGCTTCCCTTTCAAATGAACTAGAAAAGTCCCTAAAAGATCACAAAACAGTAAAACAATCATCACGAAGGAATATGATTATACACGGTCAATATAAAAAAAACTCAAATAAACAATATAAAACATTGAAGAACAAGGCAAATAAAATGCTTTGGTCAAAAAAAACCCGATTCGTGGTACATTTTGGCAGGAGGACGTCCATTTGCTTGAGTCAAACGATCATGAAAATGCACCAAATGAATTAAACGCATCAAATCGCCACGATGTAAACAAAAAAAGATTTTCGATTTGAGCAACTGACCCTGACGCAGCGGATTTGGCCACCGAATGCTTCCCGAGTATCATACACAGTCCTGAAAACGATTCCTCTCCGTTCACGTACACAAATATGTGTTTATATATTGGTTATATTTCAGCAGGAGAACATCTTTAGAGAACATTGCATGCTGGGATGGCTGAGAGTGGCGTCGGAGGTTAAAGCTGCCACGAACTTCTCTCTCTGCGCTCTAGTCTGAAGCTCAGACCAAGTACAAACTCGTCATCAAGTATGACTGGATTTGCGCAAACCGCTTCGGGCGAACCCGCCAAACAGCCTCGTACAGTACGGGATAAAGCGACGCCCAACATTTCTTCGTATGTCATGCCGTGAGCTTGGCGAAGCGTGTCTCACAGTGCGTGTGGGTACGTAAGCGTGTCTATGTATGCGCAGGTGCTCATTCGAAGGCCCACACCTCGAGGTTTTGGATGGTGAAGTCCTGTTTGGAGGACAGTGGCAGGTTATTGAAGGTGGAGCACTTGGACGTGGTGCCGTGGTAAAGGTCAGCGTCCAGCCACAGGCCCAGACGACCCCTGGGAAGCGGACAGTTGAGCGTTAAACATGAGGCAGGGAGAGACACGCATGTACGGCACGTTAGCATGTTTCTGAACTCACCCTCCTCCTCCGATCTGAAGAGAATCCGTGTTTCCTTTCACAAAGTAGGAGTTTTCACCCGTCCAGCGGTACACCTGAAGATGAGAGACGTTGAGTGGCATTATTTGAATGTTTTTTGAAGGCCAGTTTGAAGCCTGAAAGTATTGAGACCTCAAATGTAATTTGCTTTGTGGTTGCTAGGCAGGCTAAGGTGTTCTGTGCGGTTGCTAGGGACCTCTGAGAGGTTGCCAAGCTGTTTCAAGATGGTTGCTAGGGAGCTGATGGGTTACTGGTAACTAAGCAGTTGCTAACATACTGAGTGGTTGCAAAGGCATTACTTGATTGGTATTATTCTCAGAGCGGTTTCTAGGGTGTTGCTATGGACCTCTGAGAGGTTGCTAAGTTGTTTGAAGATGGTTGCTAGGGAGCTGGTGGGTTACTGGTTACTAAGGAGTTGCTCAAATATTCTGAGTGGTTGTAAAGGCACTACTTCATGATTGGTATTGTTCTCTGAGTGGTTTCTAGGGTGTTGCTAGAGACCTCTGAGAGGTTGCCAAGCTGTTTCAAGATGGTTTCTAGGCAGCTGATTGGTTACTGGTTACTAAGCAGTTGCTAACATTTTCTGAGTGGTTGCAGGGACATTTTTTAACAGTTGCTATTGTTCTCTGAGCAGTTTCTAGGGTGTTGCTGGGGAGCTGTTAAGGTGCTCTGAGTGTTTGAATTGATTTCTAAAGGAGCACTGAGAGGTTGCTAAGCAGTTTCAAGATGGTTGCTAGGGAGCTGGTGGGTTGCTGGTTACCAAGCAGTTGCTAACATTTTCTGAGTGGTTGCAAGGGCATTACTTAACAGTTGCTATTGTTCTTTGAGCGGTTTCTCGGGTGTTGCTAGGGACATCTGAGAGGTTGCTAGGCTGTTGAAGGATTGTTGCTAGGGAGCTGGTGGGTTGCTGGTTACTAAGCAGTTGCTAACATTTTCTGAGTGGTTGCAAGGGCATTACTTAACAGTTGCTATTGTTCTTTGAGCGGTTTCTCGGGTGTTGCTAGGGACCTCTGAGAGGTTGCTAGGCTGTTGTAAGATTGTTGCTAGGGAGCTGGTGGGTTACTGGTTACTAAGGAGTTGCTCAAATATTCTGAGTGGTTGTAAAGGCATTACTTCATGATTGGTATTGTTCTCAGAGCGGTTTCTAGGGTGTTGCTAGGGACCTCTGAGAGGTTGCCAAGCTGTTTCAAGATGGTTTCTAGGGAGCTGATTGGTTACTGGTTACTAAGCAGTTGCTAACATTTTCTGAGTGGTTGCAGGGACATTTTTGAACAGTTGCTATTGTTCTCTGAGCAGTTTCTAGGGTGTTGCTGGGGAGCTGTTAAGGTGCTCTGAGTGTTTGAATTGATTTCTAAAGGAGCACTGAGAGGTTGCTAGGCTGTTGAAGGATTGTTGCTAGGGAGCTGGTGGGTTGCTGGTTACGAAGGAGTTGCTAACATTTTCTGAGTGGTTGCAAGGGCATTACATAAACAGTTGCTATTGTTCTCTGAGCGGTTTCTAGGGTATTGCTAGGGACATCTGAGATGTTGCTAAGCAGTTTCAAGATGGTTTGCTAGGGAGCTGGCGGGTTACTGGTTATCAAGCAGTTGCTGACATTTTCTGAGTGGTTGCAAGGGCATTACTTAACAGTTGCTATTGTTCTCCGAGTGGTTTCTAGGGTGTTGCTAGGGACATCTGAGAGGTTGCTAGGCTGTTGCAAGATTGTTGCTAGGGAGCTGGTGGGTTGCTGGTTACTAAGTAGTTGCTAACATTTTCTGAGTGGTTGCAAGGGCATTACATAAACAGTTGCTAAGATGTTCTGGGTGGTTGCTAAGGCATTGCTATGTGGTTGCCAATGTTCCTGAGGGGTTTCTAGGGTGTTGATAGGCAGCTGCTAAGGTGTTCTTGGTGGTTGCAAAGGTGTTCCAATTGGTTTCCCAGTACATTTCCAAGCAGTTGCTAAGATTTTCTGAGTGGTTGTTAAAGCATTGCTATGTGTTTGCCAATGTTCTCTGAGTGGTTTCTAGGGTGTTGCTAGGCCGTTGCTAAGGTGTTCTGAGTGGTTGCAAAAATGTTTTGATTGGTTGCCAAGACATTGCCAAACAGTTGCTAAGATGCTCTGGGTGGTTGCTAAGGCATTGCTATGTGGTTGCTAATGTTCTAAGAGTGGTTTCTAAGGTGTTGCTAGGCAGCTGCTAAGGTGTTCTGTGTCGTTGCAGCAGCTAGGATGTTTTTGAATGATTTCTTTTCAACAATTTTGTCCTTAACAATCTATCTAGGAACACACCTTGATCTCCGGGCAGAAGCTGTAGAGGAAGGTCTCTCCTGTCCCGTAACAGTGCTCACTCACTCTGAAAGGGTGAGTGGAAAACGCTCCAAAAATCTGCAGGAGAAAATGGCGAGTTTTTCAACATGACATCATTTTCACCTGTTTTACACCAACAGCGGTCACAGTAGTGTGTGTACCTGGTTGTCCATGTCTTTGATGACCATCAGCACAGGACAGTCCAGCTCCAGCAGGTTCCTGTACAGGGTTTTCAGGCTGGTTCCATGTACGACCGTACTGTAGACCAGGCGCCACGGATAACCCTGAACACGTGCCGGCAAACGAGTGGACAACTGCAGAGTAGAGCGTCAAACTAGTCACATAACCACCACTTATCACTTCATAGCTAACTTGTCATGGTCCCAAACAAATCCCAAAGGATCGTTCATAAGTCTGTAATAAAGGAGACCTTCTCAATGTGCGTGTCCTCCAGGAGTGCGCTGGGGTCCATCAGCACAGGAAGAAGATCTAGAGGTTCCTCGTCCTCAAAGCTGAAGCTCTGCCGTCTCTTGGCCTCATTAATCGTGATGATCTAGAAAACAAACATGTTTCCGGAGGTAAACAAACAGAATTCTCATACGTACTGTATCCTTTCATACTATGGGCCTGCTGAATGCTTGAATCTGATTGGTTGACGAACGTTCTAAGATGTGCAATTATTTTGCACGGCTAAAGTAGTTCCAGGCAGGTCTTGACCGCATTACAGTTCCATATCACTTCGCCAAATGATTTCAGTTATTTCAAACTTCCTATAACAGCAAAAGAACCAAAACCCACAATGACACTGACCTAGCAAATAAATATAGTAAACAATAGGATAAAAACGACAAAGTTTTTGCCACAAAATTGCAATTTATTATGTACTGAAAGCGCACTACACTCTTTTTCTCCCGCTCAAACGGACACACACTCGCACAGAAACATGTTGTTAGCGCCGCTCTGATGATTTTATCAGTAAAAAAAAACATTAGCAACTTAAAAGATACATGACATTNACACTGACCTAGCAAATAAATATAGTAAACAATAGGATAAAAACGACAAAGTTTTTGCCACAAAATTGCAATTTATTATGTACTGAAAGCGCACTACACTCTCTTTCTCCCGCTCAAACGGACACACACTCGCACAGAAACATGTTGTTAGCGCCGCTCTGATGATTTTATCAGTAAAAAAAAAACATTAGCAACTTAAAAGATACATGACATTTATGACTAGTGAGGAAATAACGGCACTGTTCTTGAAGCAGATAAACTTACAATTTTGCTATTAGTCGAGACAAGTGTCCTGGTGAGTGTAAAGTTCACACAACCCGTTGCATGTGTTGCTCACCTCCCAGCTGCGAGGAACCGGGTCACTGAAGAAGTTGTCGATCATTGTGAGCTCGTCTTTCTCCACGACCACGAAGCCCTGCTCCTGAGCGTCCTTACCGTAAGCATCTGGAGACCACTGGATGAAGAACGAGTACAGGTGGTCCACCCTAAAGGAGAGACGGCAGGAAGGTCAGGTTAGGAACGTACACTCATATTAAACACAAGCAGGGATCGACTGTGTTCGTTTCACTCGCATTTGCGAGTAAAAATAGAGGATGTATGTGAGTGTAAAATTTTTTAGAATATTTGAAAGTCCCTGTGGGTCCTTAAAAAGTCTAAAAAAAGGTCAAAAGTCTTAAATGTCTTAAACGGCATGACAAACTTCTTAATTTTCTTTTCAAGAGATCTTAAATTTGGAGATGGAAAAACAGGAATTGCAATACAGCCTAATGGTTTCATAAGTGAAAAAGCGGCGCTGATATTTTTGATGAAATGTGAGAGGTTTCATTAGACAGCAATATAATCTTCACTTTCAAGGTCCAGAAAGGTACTAAAGACATCGTTAAAACAGTCATGTGACTGCAGTGATTCAACCTTAATGTTATGAAGAGACGAGAATACTTTTTGTGCGCAAAAACAAAACTAAAATAACGACTTTATTCAAAAATCTCTTCTGTGTCATTCTCATTCGTTGTTTACGTCCAGCGCTTCCAGGTTCTACATCAGAACGGCGACTCATTATTGGTCGGCGTCAGCATCACACGCATGCGTCGTGCTGATCACGTGATCAGCTTTGGCAAATACTGAGCCGGCATTCGGACGTAAACACGGAAGCCTTCACTGTGCTTACTGCGTAAGGATAATGACAGGAAAGAGAAGAGATTGATGAATAAAGTCGTTATTTTTGCGCACAAAAGTATTCTCGCCGCTTCATAACATTAAGGTTGAACCACTGCAGTCACATGACTGTTTTAATGATGTCTTTAGTACCTTTCTGGACCTTGAAAGTGTTGATTATATTGCTGTCTATGGACTAGTCATACACCTCTTGGATTTCATCAAAAATATCTTAACTTGTGTTCTGAAGATGAACGAAGGTCTTCCGGGTGTGGAACGACATGAGGGTGAGTAAATAATGACAGAAATTTGATTTTTGGGTGAACTAACCCTTTAAGAAGCGGATTATAAGCAGACTTGGCAACTTTGGTACCAATGTACTTTTAGCTTGTTTATAATTAAAAGTTTTTTCTTCTAGTTGTTATTGCTAATTTGGCTACGCAATAATTTTTTTCTGGCATTTAATTCAACACAAACTCTTGTATCTTCGGTCTGCACAGCCGAGAGTTTGTATTGAATTAAATGCAAGACTAAGAACATTATTTAACACATTATTAAATAAATAGATTTTAATAATTTTGGCACAATATTATGTTTATTACACTAATAGTGTGTGTGTGTGTATATATATATTTGATTATTATAATTGATTAAAATCACAGTTATTCACATGTATTTGTAAATATATAATATAATATGTGAGTGGGTGTATATATATATATATATATATACACACACACTATCATTCAAAAGTTTGGGGTCAGTAAGATTTTATATACATTTATTCATCAAGGACGCATTAAATTGGTCAAAAGTGACAGTAAAGACATTAATAAATAATGTTACAAAATATTATGTGTCAAATAAATGCTGTACTTTTGAACTTTCTATTTATGGAAAAAATATGAAGCAGCACAACTGTTTTCAACATTGATAATAACAAATAATTATCTATTTTTTAAATATAGCTTGAAAATTTGTTTTTATTTTGTATATTCTAAGAAATTACAATCATTTTGCCTTTAAATGCCTTGTTTCACTTTATTAAGGAAAAACTCCTCATACCTCTCTTGAGGCACAGCAAACCAATACTCTGGCTGCCGCCCCCTGCCAATCACTGAGTGGGCGGGGCTAGACGTCCGACCAGTGGCAAAGGACTTCCTCATTGGCTTCCCCACCTTAAAGCAAAGGAACATGGGCGGAGCTTTGCTCTTTTCTTCGTTGAACAGCAGCATGTCTGTAAATCAGATCAGATATCAGCAAAACCGTTCTGCACTATTTAAGAGACGTCAGGCATCAAGTGCACAAAAGACTGAAGCATCATGTTGTTTCTGCAGCAGGGCCTTATGGGAACTTAAACAAGTGTTCAACCTCTGTTTGTTTTTCCAATGTCAGTATCAACGTCTGCTGAGAGACACACACAAACTCTTAATAATGCATAACACAGCAACATTATGCATTATTCATCCTCTACTCTCTAGGACAGATTTTTAAGTAGAATCTCTTGTGGAGAAGGCAATCCCAGAATGCATTGCAAAAGCTCTTTATGTTTAAATCATTCTAAAATAATCTCTTATTTCATTTAGGATGCTGCCTATGTAGACAGTAGACAGCACAGCAGCTCAGAGTGCATGCTCAAAAACAGTCCTTGGCTCTGATTGGTTGGTCAGTCCTGTCAATCAAAAAAACCTCACCTTCGATTGGTCTCTGCATTCTCTTCAGCAGCCATGACTTCATCTCGGCTTCACTGGCTCGTCTGCGTTTCTCCGCTTCAGAAAGCTTTACGTCCGAGTTTGGTCCCTCAACATTTCGTCCAGGGGGACTACATTTCCCAGAGTCCTCTGGGGTCACCTTCCATTTTTGGTCGTTTGAGTTCACCTCGATTGCCGAGACACTATTTACTATCGTTTCACCCCTTGTTTTGGTCACCTCGTCCTCTTCTATGGCAGCCACCTTCCCATCATGCACCAGTGCGGGAAGAGACTGTAGCAGCTCTGCGTTGTCATCTGTGGAACGGTTGTGAAGCCCTTCATCTTCATCTTCCTCGGCATGAAAAGACCTCACGGATGTGTCTTTTTGGTCCATTGACAGCCGGGTGGGCGTCTTTCTGTGCTCCTGTAGCGACGCCCCCTCCTGGCCGGAGCAGGTAGTGTTGGAGTCGCTCTGCAGCAGCTCCAGTTCGGTGAAACCTTCATCTGATGGTGATTTGTCAGCGATTTGGCACTCTGATATCTCAGAGACGGCCGATTCGATATCGTCTAATATGATTGGGCGGTTGGGCGCTCCCAGAGCCTCGTAACGACTAAAAGGGTTCAGATCGCGTTCTGAGGGAAGCTCCTCCCACTCGCCTGGCCTGTATAACGGACAGAGATCCCGCGGTTCATCACTACCACGGACCACAGGGGTCATCATCATCATCATCATCATCATGAGGGGGAAGATAGTGAAATTAAAGAGAGAAAAACAAACAAAATATCCAAAATGAAACAAATGAACAAAACAGAACATGACAAATAAATATGACAAAACTTAAGTGATGTTTGGTGTCAAAAGAGAACTAAAATGAGAAAAAAAAAAAAAGTGGATTAACAGCTAAGAGAAAAAGGAGGACTTTAAATGAATATTTCAGGTGATTTACATCAATGATTTTGATTCGTACCTAAAAATGAATTGCACTTGCACATATATAAATAAATAAAACTAAAAATGAATGAAAATAAATAAGAAAAAATTAAAACATTTAATAAATAAATTTATACAATTTGTATACTA